>JAHIAM010003294.1:0-31942 GCA_021605205.1 Aegilops longissima
GCTCCGTAGAGGCTGCGTCCGAATGCAATAGCAATGACCCGGCGGCGGAGAGTTACGATGGTCGATGGACCACGAGTCCCCTGGATTCACCGCACCAGCGAAGGTGGCGGTGGAAGCGATCGGTGCAAGCCCCGAAGAGTACTTGCGAGCCCCTCACCGCTCCGAGAGGAGGTGCTTCGTCGTCGGAACATGGATGCACTTCACCTCCTATCGTTGGAGAAACCCCGAGGCTCGCGCCTTGGAGGATCTGGCAACAGCCAACTTTGGTGGCGCTTTCGTGGAGAATCTTGGCGAGTACTTTCGGCAGCGTCTGTGACCAGGGTTCGAGAATCCGGTCGGCGCCGGCTCTTTCAACCGCCAACCCAGGTATATCGAACTCCGATTCAGAATTTAGCTGCCGCCGTATTGCGAGAATCAATTCAGCCTTCGATCGGAGGCAGGTAGAGGTTCTGACAAATCGAGGATTTGCTCGGCGGCGAGATCAAAACTCAGTTGTATCGATCCGGAGCAGGGTTCCGGCCGATCCGTCGCTGCGAATTCATTCGATCGGCCCATAGTCCAAGATCGCCCCGGCGTGAGAGCGTGGGGGCGGTGTGATGATCAATACAAGGGCGTGGCGGTATGAGCACCATTCGATCATAGCGATCGGCGTCAGTGGCCCTCCTCCCCAAAGGGTGGATCATACGCTCCTCGGCGGCAAGGCGGAGGCGCCAAAAGCAGTCTTTGGGCGAAGAGTTCGGTCGACCCGAGGAACCGAGCTTTGATCGAGATCTATTATCGTTCAAGGTTTAGTCGGCGAGCGAGCTCACGAGGCGGCCATGATAGAGATGTTCCTTCCGGTAGTAGAGTTCATGTCTCGGGACGAGTGTTTCAGCGAGCCATCGGGGCGCGGTGATTCCTCCCAACTTCGGGTTGGCGGTATTTGAGTCGGCAAGTTCCTTTGGAGAATCAAGCGACACTTGGCTTGAAGATTACGAGTGGCGGTTCAGATCGGCGGTGGCAGCGATGAGGTAGCCATGAAGCATTTACCTCTTATGTTGGAGGGTTCAGCCGAGGCGTGGTTGAATCGTTAGCACCAGCAGTATTTACACTTGGGAAGATCTTGCCAGTGTTTGTCGGGACATTGAAGGAACTTGCAAGCGACCAGCAGGTTTAGTGAGTTGCGATCGATGCGTGCAAAAGTCGAGTGAAACTTTGAGAGATTATATCGAGGTGGATCACTTTGCACCACAGTCGAGAATGTGTCGATCACCGGCGATCTGTGCCTTCAAGGAAGGTGTCAAACAGAGAATTGAGTTTGAAATTTGGTGAACCGGAGATATGACCACTGAGTCGGATGATGGAGATTGCCACCAAATATGCAAATGGTGAAGAAGAGGATCGGCTCGGGTGGTAAATATAAATCGGCCGCCAATGAGACGGCGGAGAAATTCGATCGGAGCGAGCGCAAAGCGAGCGAGCAATGGCTCCGGAGAGCCTTGGCGGTGACCCGAGGGAAAGTTCAAGAAACCAAGAGTCCTTGGAACCCTAAGAAGGTGAAAGACCAGGATGGGAGCGGCGTGTTGGATTTACCATGTCATATTCATACAAAGAAAGATGAAGAGGGTAAACTCATTTACCCGAAACATACCCTTTCGGCGAGTGTCGGCTCTTGATTCAGCGGTTCAAGAAACAACCCAGGATAAAGATAAGGAGGCAGACAAAGTTGAGGGCGAGAGATAGCGATGATGGTGGATATCCCGGTCAATTCCACCACGATGATTTTTAGCGACATCGAAAGCAAAAAGTCGATTGAAGGTTATCAATTGGGAAGTAAACTTGGTTGCTCGGCGACTACCAATTATCTGAAATGGTCCCGGACCGCCATCACATTCGACCGGTCGATCACCGGCGCACATTGCCACCCACAGGAGGCAAGCATTGATGGTCGACCCAATTGTCGAAGCACTCGGTGACCAAAGTCGATGGATGGTGGTAGTGGTTTGAACATATTATCTGCGGAGGCGTTGAAAGGGATGGGCATTCCGATGTCGGACTCGATACCGATAACATGAGCTTCCGCGGGTCATTCACGGAAAGAAGGCTGAGTCACTTTCGGCCAAATTGCTCTTGATGTAGTTTTGGTGATTCAAAGCATTTCCGGAAAGAAAAGTTGACCTTTGAGGTCGTGGATTTCAGGCGCTTATCACGCTATGCAGGGAGACCAGCTTATGCGTTTCATGGCCCGACCATATTACGTGTATCTTAAGCGAAGATGCCTGGTCCCAAGGCGTGATCAGCATCACGAGCAATCGGAAGAAAGCGGAAAAGTGCTTCGGAAAGGCTCTAAGATCGCCGATGCTCGGTTGGCGATGGTAGAGCTACAAAGTATCGAAAACTGCAGATCCGGTGATTTGTTGCGAGCTAAAGCCGCTTCTGGTCGACATTCGGTCATTGGCGAGGCAAAGCAGGTTCACATTCACCGGTGATCCGGCGCTGCTCCGACCAACATCTCAACAACACTCGGCTCAAAATAGGAAGAAGCGCTCATCCGGTTCCTCCGTGAAGCGGGACATCTTTGCATGGAAGCTGGCGACATGCGGGTATTCGGGGCTGGCTGAGCATCGCCTCTGATCGACCCAAAATTCAAACCGGTTAAAGAGTATCTTGGTCCGCCGTCGAGAAGAAAGGCCATTGGCGAGGTAGCTCGGCTCTTAGCGGCGAGTTCATCAGAGATCTACCACTCAGTGGCTCGCCAGCGTTGTCATGGTCCCCAAGAAGGAGAAGTCGTTGCGCATGTGCATCGATTTCAAGCATATCAATCGGGCCTGCCGAAAGATCATTCCCTCTTCCTCGTATCGACCAAATAGTCGACTCAAGCTGCGGGATGTGAGAGGTTGTCTTTTTGAAGCGCCTATTCCGGGTACCATCAGATCCGTCTGTATGGACCCGATAAGATTAAAACAACGTTCATCACTCCATTTGGGTGTACATTATGTCACCATGCCATTCGGTCTCAAGAATGCGAAGCCACATTCATGAGGATGATTGAAGTGTTTGCTCACTCAAATCGGTCGGAATGTGGAAGCATACATGGATGATATAGTGGTCAAGTCAAGAAAGGGTTCGACCTGTTGGTGACCTTCTTGGCTGTTGCCAATCTCGGGAGGTATGATATCAAGCTTAATCCATCAAAGTGTACATTTGGAGTTCCTGTGGAAAGTTACTCTTTTTCGTTTACGGGAGGAATCGATGCTAACCCGAGAAAAGGTTGGCACCATACTCGAATAGGCGCATACAATGCGTGTGCGATGTCGAAACTTCTTGGATGCTTGGCGCTTTAAGTCGATTCATCTCTCGCCTCGGTGAAAGGCATTGCCTCTTTACCGGTGATGAAGAAGTCGAGACAAGTTAGTGGACTCTAGAAGCTGATGCAGCGTTTGCGAGCTCAAGCTCACTCTCCACCAACCGGTGCTTCTGCTCCAATCAGCAAGGGCCTTTCTTTACATTGCAACCCTTTGGACAAGTCGTCGATTACCGTACTACGGTCGGCGGGAAGAAGAAGGAAAAACCTTCAAAGTTCAGCGCCCGGTTTATTATCTTTACGATCTTGACCCCATCAAAGCAAAGATACCCTCACTATCGAAGCTTGTTTATGGGATCTATATGACCACGAAGAAGGTTGCTCATTATTTCTCTGATCATTCCATTACAGGTCATCGTGACGCCCTTTGTCGGAAATTCTTCATAACATAGATGCAAGCGGTCGAGTGGCAAAATGGGCGATTGAACTCCTTCCCTTGATATCAAATTGAGGCAAAAGCCATCAAGTCCCAAGCAATAGCAGATTTCCTCGCCGAGTGGGTGAACGACAACTTCCGACCCAAGTTCACTCGGAACAACTTTGGACTATGTTTTCGATGGTTCCAAGATCTTTGAGCGGTTACAGTGCGGGGGTTGTATTGGTTTCCCCGAGGAGATAGGCTCAAGTATGTTCTCGATTCACTTTGATTCTTCCAACAACGAAGCGAGAATATGAAGCACTCTGTATGGGTTGCGCATGGCCATTTCACTTTCGGCGTCCGTAAGCCTTATGGTCTATGGCGACTCGGATCAGTTGTTAATCAAGTGATGAAGGAGTGGGATGTCGAAGCCCAGCTATGACAAGTTATTGTAATCTGATGAGAAAGCTGGAAAAGAAATTCGAGGGTTAGAGCTTCATCATATACCCGGTGAAAAATCAAGCAGCGGATGATTTGGCGAAGATAGGGTCAAGAGGAAGCCATTCGATGATGTATTTTGGAACACATTCATGTTCCATCGATTGCCGAGGATCCTTTCGCGAAGAAGCCCAGCAACAAGAGTGCCAATGATCCGTGAAGTTGAGGTCGGCCGTGGTTGACGAGATTATGGAAGTTGTGGTCATCACTCCCGGTGGACGATGCCGTTACATCGCATATATCCTAAGGAAAGAGCTCCCGGAGAATGAAGAAGAGACTCGACGGATCGTCCAAATCGATCCAAAGGCCTTCTGATGATCAAGGGACAATTATGCGAGAAAGCGGCGGAGTCGGCGAAGTGTATCACGCCGGAAGAAGGTCGAGATAATTCTTGAGGATATCCACTCGAGGACCTATGGCCATCATCGTCCTCTCGGACCATTGTGGCTAAAGCATACGGCGGGATTTCTTGGCGAAAGCAAATGAAATGGCAAAAGAAATAGTCGACAAGTGTGAAGGATGTCGGTTCTATTCAACATATCGCACAAGCCACCCTCGACCTTGAAGACCATTCCACTCGTTTGGCCCTTATTTGTTTGGGGATTGGACATGATTGGAGCGTTGAAAACTGGCGAAGTGGTTTCACCCATTTGCTAGTAGCGATCGACAAGTTCACCAAGTGGATCGAAGCCAAGCCCATCAAGAACCTCGATTCATGCCTGCTATCGGTTTCATCGGAGAATTGATATTCAGATATGGAGTTCCGCATAGCATCATCACCGACAATGGGTCAAACCGATAATGACAAGTTCAAAGCCTTCTGCGCCTCTCAAGGCATCTTGGTCGACTATGCTTGATGGCTCATCCTCGGTCGAATGGACAAGCGAGCGTGCCAGCGACCTCATTCCCAAAGGGCTAAAACCTCGGTGATGCATGATCTCAAACACGGCGGGGAGCTTGGGTCGGAGCTCCCATGGCGGCGCCTCGAAGATGCTGGCGCCGCCGTCGAGTCGCCATGGCCTCGAACTCTGTCGCCTCCAGCGCCGCCCTGCCCTTTCCGTCCGCCACCAAGACCGGCGGATGCGGGCGAACTCGAGCTCCACCGCCCGGATGCATGCCTCCCTGCCGTCAGCCTTCGCGTCTGCTTCCTCTTCATCATGCCAGCGCCGCCCTCGTCATCGCGTCGTTCCTCTGCTTCCAGCGTCGACCGCAGCGCCAAGTCCTGCTCGCCCCACCCGCGCTCGTTGACCGCGTCGTTCCCTCCAGATCCGGCCCAGTCAGCGCCTCCCTTCGCTTTGTTGACGCGGCCCGGCTCCCACCTCCACCGACCTGGGCGAGCCCAGCTAGGTGAGCAGCCCAGCTGCTTGATGCACTATTTAGATGCGGCCCGTGTCATGTTTTTCCACACTGCGATTTTATCAATCCGAGACTGCAGTTTTGAAAACACCTTAATGTTCATGCATCAATAATTCATTAACCATGCATCATATGTAAATAATTTAAATATGTAAAATGCTTAGAATTTCATCTAGTTTCATAATATGCCACTTTCATTCATGTTTAAAATGCTTAAAATGCTGTTTGTTTAGATTTGCTCAAATGCCATGTTAAAATGATTTATTTCATAACTAATTAACCGTAGCTTCGAAATTAATAAACTTTATATGTAAATGGGGTGGAAAAATGCCTAGTTTAACATGGTGCACTTTATTTTGCTGTTTAACAACATTAAAATTGTGTTTAGGGCAGAACAGTACCAAATTCATAAATTGTGTATGAGGATTTTCCGGAATTGTTGTTTGTTGTTTCCGGCCTCATTTAAACTTGCCTAAATAGTTAGTTTACTTTTGTTTCACCTCTTGCCATGTTTAACAACATTTAATATTGTTTGGTAGCTTAAACGAGATTAAACTAAATATGTCAATGTGGTGTTTTGTCAATATGCAACCCGTTGCATATTGAGCTCCATAATTTGTAGTATTGTTTGTTGCACTTTGCCATGCCATGCCTCATTAAGCGGGACATGCATCATACTTGATTGTGCATCGTGCCATGTTTATGCTTGTGCATTTATCATGTTGTTTGTTTCTTTCGGTGTTGCTTCTCAGTTCGGTAATGTTGCGATTGTGATGATTAGTTCGACTACTCCCGTTCATCTTCTTCATGGACTCGTTCTTCTTCCTAGCGGGATTTCGGGCAAGATGACCGTCACCTTGGATCTCACTAATATCATTGCTATGCTAGTTGCTTCGTTCTATCGCTTTACTGCGTTACCTATCACTTGCCTATCAAGCCTCCCAATTGCCATGAACCTCTAACCTTTGTCACCCTTCCTAGAAAACCGTTGTTTGGCTATGTTACCGCTTTGCTCAGTCCCTCTTATAGCGTTGCTAGTTGCAGGTGAAGATGAAGATTGCTCCATGTTGGATTATGTTTATGTTGGGATATCACAATATCTCTTATATTATTAATGCATCTATATACTTGGTAAAGGGTGGAAGGCTCGGCCTTATGCCTGGTGTTTTGTTCCACTCTTGCCGCCCTAGTTCCGTCATATCGGTATTATGTTCCCGGATTTTGCGTCCCTAACACGGTTGGGTGATTTATGGGACCCCCTTGACAGTTTGCCTTCAATAAAACTCCTCCAGCAAGGCCCAACCTTGGTTTTACAATTTGCCTACTACCGATACCTTTTCCCTCGGGAGTAGCTAACCCGAGGGTCATCTTTATTTTAGCCCCGGGCCAATGCTTGTCTAAGTGTTGGCGAAGCAACTGCTGGGGCCACCTTGGGAAACTTGAGGGTTGGTTTTACTCGTAGGATGTCTCATCGGTGTTGCCACGAGCGAGATATGTGCAGCTCCTATCGGGATTGTCGGCGCATCAGGCGGTCTTCTTTGGTCTTGTTTTACCATTGTCGAAATGTCTTGTAAGCGGGATTCGAGACTGATCGGGTCTTCCGGGAGAAGGAATATCCTTCGTTGATCGCGAGAGCTTATCATGGGCTAAGTTGGGACACCCTGCGAGGTATAAACTTTCGAGCCGTGCCGCGGTTATGTGGCAGATGGGAATTTGTTAATATCGGTTGTAGTAAACTTGAAGTAAACTCTTCTAAAATACACCAACCGTGTAATGTAGTGAGTGTCTCTTTCGGGGTTGATCGAGAGGAGAACACGGTTTACGGGTTATGTCGGCGTAAGTAGGAGTTCAGGATCACTTCTTGATCATTACTAGTTGATGACCGCTTGCTTTGCTTCTCTTCTTGCTCTTTTTGCGTAAGTTAGCCACCATACATTGCTAGCCGCTGCTGCAACCTCACCACTTTACCCTTCCTTTCCTATTAAGCTTTGCTAGTCTTGATACCCATGGTAATGGGATTCTTTGAGTCCTCGTGGCTCTGATTACTACAACACCAGTTGCGGTACAAGTTTTGTGATGATCATGGCCTTGAGGCGATGTTTACTTGTTTTGGAGTTCTTCTTCTTCTTCGTCGATCATGGGATAGGTTCACGGTCGGCGGCTGAGCTAGCGGGGTGGATGTCGTTTGAGTTTGTTTATGTTCCATCCGTAGTGGGATGTTGATCTTGTATATGATGTATTGTTGTATTCTTGTGACATTGTATGTCTTGGTTGTATCCCACTATTATGTAATGTTGATGTAATGATATCCACCTTGCAAAAGCATCTTCAAGATGCGCTTCTATCCTTAGTGGGACCTTGAGTTCCTTTAGGATAGGGTCGCATCTTGGGCATAACAAGTTAAGTATCGAGCCTCGACCGACCATAGGAGCCCCTTGATTGTTGGCCGTTGTTGAGTCTAGAAGAAAACTATTTGAGTCTTAGGATTATATATATCGGAGTAGGATTCTTTTTACTCCTCGGTCCCTTAAATGCATACTGGTGAGGCCCCCCAGCGTAGATGTTTTGTCTTTCCTCTCCTCAAATTTCACAAATTTTTTTAGGATCACGGGTATCTTGGGATCGTTCCGATAGTCTTGTGGCGAGAACATTGTTCTTGGTGCCTCGACATTTAGGGGTTGTGGCGGTGTCGGGGAGTTGAGCTCAGGTGTTGTCGTCACAATTTTATCGTTGCGATTCGGAATACACGAGTTTTGCCGACATCGAAAATCTCTTTTATGCGGTTGTTGGTGAGATAACCTCGAGGCCACCCGATCTTGGGGAGTTAGGAGTATTGCCATAACTTCGTATAACGGATGCTTTTGAAGGTTGAGGTACCACGATTTCGGAGTTTTCTTGGTTATGTGTTGAAGGATGGATACAATTTGGATCTAGGTATTGTTAGTTTGGGTGATATATTTTGTGTCCTGTATCCCCAACACAGTTGCATAACCGAGAAAGTTTGGGAGTTTATAGGTGGGAATTCAAGTAGCTCCTAGAATATCTTTCCGACGGATGCATGATATGGGATTGGGTAAATCTCTATCATATGTATTTGTTCGGCTTATACGCAAGCCAAATCCTTTGTTTTGTTTTATTTGTGGTATTGAGTTGCTTCAAAGTCAAATGTTGAATCCATACCTTCCCTAAATGATGTTCTCATATTGCTATGTGAATACTAATCCTTCTTGATCATCGAGGTCGTCATGTTAATTCTTTTCCAACGGCGTGCTTCTCTTTAAGTGAATCCGATCATTTCAACATCCATAAGATAAATTCTAAGTTTTTCTCAGCGGTGTCCATTTCATCCGTCCCCAAGTTGCCTTTGTTTTCCCACCCTCCACCCTTTTCTTCAAGGACTTAGATTTCTTAATCACGTATCCTTTTATTTGTGGAAGTCTCTTCATTCTTTTCTTTCAATGTTCTTATCCGGTGATTTCCCGTGAAGATGCTCAACAGTTTCAAGTTCATCATCCTTCATTGTTGTTCCTTCTCTGGTGGATCCAATTCAAGCTTTCGATATTCATCATATTCCTTTCCTCGTTTCTAATGATTTCTCATGCTGATGCACCTCTTAATCATTCACTTCTCACTATTAATTTGTCCTGGAGTGCTGAAGATATCTCAGAAGGCTCGTCTTTTCTTCCAAGATCTGTTCAAGCTATTTGGAGATTATTATCTCATTCAAGTCATTTAATTCAACCGGTGCAACCTCTCTTTAAAATCCTTCAACGATGTTTCTTTCGAGTGGGCCCTAACCCACAAGTCTTTTTCCAGGATCTTATCTGACTCTTCTAATTTTCCTGGAATTATTCTCAAATTCATTTCAAAGTTTGACGTAAGAATGAATTTTCACCAGTCACATGCCTTCTCCAAGGTCGCTTTCAAATTCTTTTCATCTCTGGCTCAACCTTTACTCTTTTAATCCTTCCGGAGTTTCTCAACAACTTGGTGGTGTTTCTCATCGTCATTCTCAACATTTGAAGACCGAAGATGAGTTCCTCTTAAATCCTTACTTGTTCTCCAAAGATGCGTAGTTCAAGCTTGATGCCATCCTCTCATAATTGTTTTAGATTGTGAGAATTCTTTTTCACCCATCCAGAGCATGTCATGAGTTGTTTCCGTTTCTTTCCTCCGAAGGCCATCATGTCATAATCTTCATTCTCAGCGTGTAGCTATCATTCTCCAAATCTTACCGGTGAATCGTTCAAATATCCTCTAATCAGTTCATGATCTCTTCATTCTCTTGTATCTAAATTCTCTCAAGCATCTTCATTCGTTTTCCAATTCTTCTCGGTGAATTGTGCCTTTTCTACGTTCATTTTCAATTCGTATGGTGGTTCGTTTAAGATTTCACTTCCTTCGTTATCATACTAATTCATTCGTTGTTTCCAAATTCCACCGGTGGTTCCGTCAATACCTTCTCAAGTTTGCGCTATATCTCTCTTAATCCTTTCTACGGGAATAAGTAGTATGCCAAATCCATTGCTTGTCATCAATCTAATTTGATGAAGGATAAGCATACAATAAATATTTTTCTTATTTCCTCGAGGTGATTCAATTCTTTTCTTCCGGACATTGTTCATGATGAAGTAATTCTCGTTTATAGTGTTTCATCTTTTCTTTTTCTGGAGTTCCAAGTTTTCGGCATTATCTCATCGCGAAGCTCCTTCTAAATCATCGCAAGGCTTCAGCCTGTGTTTTCAACTTCTCTTTCTTTTTATCATCCTTTTATTACCGGAGTTCTTCATGGAGACTCAAAATGGTGGTTCGTCAAGGATTCTTTTCATTCTTCAATTGTTCTTCAAGATTTCTCTCGAAGTTATGATCCGCCAAGCTATACTCTAAAATAAACATGGTGTCCAACACATGTTTTGTTTTAAGGAGCTCAAGTATTCTTCATCTTGCATTCCAAAGTGCAATTCTTTCTACCTTATCTTTTGAGGTGGTGTTATGTCACTCTTGACAATTTCCTTCATGTTTCATGATTCATATGTTGTCAAAAATGAAGTATTTTAAATCCATCATTTTCTCTTCGTTCAAGAGATCTTTTCAACCAATCAATCTTTTTGTTGGAGTTATATTGGGTTATATTTCACCTACAGCCTTCCCTAAGGAATGTAGCTATTTGTGGTGCTTATCAATGATCCAATTTTCTCCTTCTCATCTCGGTGAAGAAGTTTTTCATCTCTTTGGTGCTCTCAATCAAATCAATGGTTTCCATTTGTGGCCGGTTGTCACCTCATAGTCTCGAGATGTTCTCCATAAGCCCACTACAAGCTTATTCGATTCGTTGTTGGTTTTCCAACAATTCCGTTCTAACCTTCTTGGAAGGGTGCTTTCCAAGCTCATTTGTGGCAGAAGTTGGCTTTTCCTTCTCCATTATGTTATTCAATGATCATCTTCTATTCTTTCTTCCGGAGGCATTGTGATGTTGCTCTTTTCACTCATCATCTCGAATTGTGAGGATCGTGTTCTTTTCTTGCTTATCCATTTAACTGGAGTGTTGTATCATCTCTTCAATATCTTTTCATCTCATCAAGTTTTCTTCTCTTTTCTACCGGAGTGCTGTCCAGATTCTATCATTGTTGTTCCTTCGCTATCTCATTATACCGAGGTGGTCATATTCTTTTAGTTAAGTGAAGCTCTTATTTCCATGTCTTTCAACCTTCAAGTTCTCGTAATGCTCCTTGTTCATCTTTTCTAACGAATTGTTTGCAATCTCGTTCATCTCTGTTATACTCTTTCTTTTAAATTGTTTAACCTCCCAAGGTTCCTTGGTTTCACTCTTTTGTCAAGAAGCAACTTTGTTTTACCTCTTCCTCTTCCGCTTTTCTCGGTGCCATCCTAGATCTCGGGGCGAGATCCTCTCGTAGTGGTGGAGTGTTATAGCCCGGATACAACTTTCCATATTAAGTAACTCAACTCTTGCCTTTTAGGAGATGTGATATTTTATTTCCTCCGTGGTTTGGTTTTTGTCTTTTGTTTTGCATTTTGTTCATGTCATGCATTTCATCTCATAGCATCATGTGCATTGCATCGCATGTTTTCATAAAACTTGCATCTGCTTTCGTAGTTGCCGCTTCTTCCTTGTCTCTGTTGACCTGTCATATCAACGGACCGCTCTCTTCTCTCTCTTATCGAGCCGTCAAAACCCCCTTGTCTCCATGGCCTTTCGTCAAACCCCTCGCGTCCGGAAGCTATCTGAACCCGACCGGGCTGTCATTATCGATTGGTTGGATCATCTCGAACATCCTAAGATATCTTCCGTTTCTCCATTGGACTCCCTAACCTTTTATTTTCGACCCTTGAGCCCGACCCGTTGATCCAAATCCTTCTCCTTTTTACCTACCTACTATATATAGCAGTCCAAACCTAAAACCTAGAAGCTGTCCCATCCATCCCATCCAGGCGCCGCCACCCACCAAACTCCACTCGGCTTTCCGTGCTGGCCAATCAGGCGTAGCTCCTCCCTGCCTCAATCTGGATCGAGGCCGAGCCCTGCAGGCGCCGAGGCCTCGCCACCTGCTCCTCCGCCTCCTCGCGGACTCCTCCATGGCAGTACCACACCAAGCCTCGCGTCGCAGCCTCCTTCTCGTCGTGCCCGTGCAGCGGCGGGACAGCTCGAGCTCCCTCCTCTCGATCCATGGTGCCTCGCCTCGGCGACCCAAAGCTTCGCCCACCTTGAGAACCAGGCCACCGTCCCGTGCAGAGAGCCCATGCCCGTGGGGCTCCCTCGTCCCCCAGGCCGCCTCAATCTCCGGCCACACCTCCGACTGTCGTCGTCGGCGACCACAGGTCCAGCGCCATGCCCCACCTCCTTCCCTCGTTCTTCCTCCTCCCTCTGTATTCATCTCTCTCTCAGGGCTCTCTCTCTGCCTTGGACAGGAACCGCCCGCTCTCCTTCTTCTCAGGGAACTCGCCGGAGCTCCCATGGCCGACGCCTCGAAGCTGCAGCGCCGCCGTCGAGTTGCCATGGCCTCGAACTCTATCGCCTCCGCGCCGCCCTGCCCTTTCCGTCCGCCACCAAGACCGGCGGATCCGGACGAACTTCGAGCTCCACCGCCGGATGCATGCCTCCCCTGCCGTCGGCCTTAACCACCTTCCTCTTCATCATGCCAGCGCCGCCCTCGTCGTCGCGTCGTTCCTCTGCTTCGATGTCGACCCAGCGCGTAAGTCCCTTCGCCCCACCAGCGCCCGTTGACGCGTCGTTCCTCGAGATCCGGCCCGATTAAGCGCCTCCCTCCGCTTTGTTGACGCGGCCCAGCTCCCACCTCCACCGAGCTGGGCGAGCCCGGCTAGGTGAGCAGCCCAACCGCCCGTGCACTATTTAGATCTTGCCCGTGTCATGTTTTTTCCTGCCTGCGATTTTATCAATTATCCGAGAGCTGCAGTTTTTCAGAAAACACCTTAATGTTCATGCATCAATAATTCATTAACCATGCATCATTTGTAAATAATTTAAATATGTAAAATGCTTAGAATTTCATCTAGTTTCATAATATGCCACTTTCATTCATGTTTAAAATGCTTAAAATGTTATTTGTTTAAATTTGCTCAAATGCCATGTTAAAATGATTTATTTCATAACTAATTAACCGTAGCTTTGAATTTAATAAACTTTATATGTAAATGGGGTGGAAAAATGCCTAGTTTAACATGGTGCACTTTATTTTGCTGTTTAACAACATTAAAATTGTGTTTAGGGCAGAACAGTACCAAATTCATAAATTGTGTATGAGGATTTTCCGGAATTGTTGTTTGTTGTTTTCGGCCTCATTTAAACTTGCCTAAATAGTTAGTTTACTTTTGTTTCACCTCTTTCCATGTTTAACAATATTTAATATTGTTTGGTAGCTAAGCGAGATTAAACTAAATATGTCAATGTGGTGTTTTGTCAATATGCAACCCGTTGCATATTGAGCTCCACTAATTGTAGTATTGTTTGTTGCACTTTGCCATGCCATGCCTCATTAAACGGACATGCATCATACTTGATTGTGCATCGTGCCATGTTTATGCTTGTGCATTTATCATGTTGTTTGTTTATTTCGGTGTTGCTTCTCGATTCGGTAATGTTGCGATTGTGAGGATTAGTTCGACTACTCCCGTTCATCTTATTCATGGACTCATTCTTCTTCCTAAGCGGGATTTTGGTAAGATGACCGTCACCTTGGATCTCACTACTATCATTGCTATGCTAGTTGCTTCGTTCTATCGCTTTGCTGCGTTACCTACCACTTGCTTATCAAGCCTCCCAAATTGCCATGAACCTTTAACCTTTGTCACCCTTCCTAGCAAACCGTTGTTTGGCTATGTTACCGCTTTTGCTCAGCCCCTCTTATAGCGTTGCTAGTTGCAGGTGAAGATGAAGATTGCTCCATGTTGGATTATGTTTATGTTGGGATATCACAATATCTCTTATATTATTAATGCATTTATATACTTGGTAAAGGGTGGAAGGCTCAGCCTTATGCCTGGTGTTTTGTTCCACTCTTGCCGCCCTAGTTTCCGTCATATCGGTATTATGTTCCCGGATTTTGCGTCCCTAACACGGTTGGGTGATTTATGGGACCCCCTTGACAGTTCGCCTTCAATAAAACTCCTCCAGCAAGGCCCAACCTTGGTTTTACCATTTGCCTACCACCTATACCTTTTCCCTTGGGAGTAGCTAACTTGGGGTCATCTTTATTTAGCCCCAGGCCAATGCTTGTCTAAGTGTTGGCCGAAACTATGACTTGGGGCCACCTTGGGAAACTTGAGGATTGGTTTTACTCGTAGGATGTCTCATCCGGTGTTGCCACGAGCGAGATATGTGCAGCTCCTATCGGGATTGTCGGCGCATCAGGCGGTCTTCTGGTCTTGTTTTACCATTGTCGAAATGTCTTGTAAACCGGGATTCGAAGCTGATCGGGTCTTCCGGAGAAGAATATCCTTCGTTGATCGCGAGAGCTTATCATGGGCTAAGTTGGGACACCCTGCGGGGTATAAACTTTCGAGAGCCGTGCCCATGGTTATGTGGCAGATGGGAATTTGTTAATATCCGGTTGTAGTAAACTTGAAGTAAACTCTTCTAAATACACCAACCGTAATGCGTAACCGTGAGTGTCTCTTTTCGGGGTTGATCGAGAGGAGAACACGTTTCTGGGTTATGTCTGACGTAAGTAGGAGTTCAGGATCACTTCTTGATCATTACTAGTTGATGACCGCTTGCTTAGCTTCTCTTCTCGCTCTTTTTTGCGTAAGTTAGCCACCATACATTGCTTAGCCGTCGCTGCAACCTCACCACTTTACCCCTTCCTTTCCTATTAAGCTTTGCTAGTCTTGATACCCATGGTAATGGGATTCTTTGAGTCCTCGTGGCTCTGATTACTACAACACCGATTGCGGTACAGGTTTTGCGATGATCATGGCGAGAGCGATGTTTACTTGTTTTGGAGTTCTTCTTCTTCTTCGTCGATCATGGGATAGGTTCACAGTCGGCAGCTTTGAGCTAGTAGGGTGGATGTCGTTTGAGTTTACATTTATGTTTCATCCGTAGTGGGATGTTGATCTTGTATATGATGTATTGTTGTATTCTTGTGACATTGTATGTCTTGGTTGTATCCCCACTATTATGTAATGTTGATGTAATGATATCCACCTTGCAAAAGCATCTTCAAGATGCGCTTCTATCCTTAGTGGGACCTTGAGTTCCTTTAGGATAGAATTAGCATCTTAGGCGTGTGAAACACATCGATGAAAGCGGCCATTTGTCATGATGTAGCGTGAGGCTGGTCAACCACTCGATGACCCACGGAATCTTTAGGATTCCTCCGCATTAACGAAAGGCGTTTCGATCGAGGCACACCGCGCCCCGAACTTCGGGCAGCGGTGCCCCTAGGGGCTATATAGTAGCCCCCTTGTCAAACTCCTATGGCTAAGTGAAAGTGATAAAGCATTATAGTCCGGTTGCCTAGTTTGCTCGCTATCACCTCCTTTATAGGACCAAGGCGTTGGATCAAGTGTGAAAATCGCCTTCTGCGAACACCCCGCATTATATGCGTGGAAATTTGAAACCGAAAACGCCATCTTCAGGTTATATACACATATACATTAAGCGACCGCACATGAGGTATTTTAATTATTGCGAGGCACAAGTATAAAAAGCTTTTATATTCCATGAAACATTGTTTTACAATTATCGTGTTATTGAACATGATATCCTTCGAGCACTGCGTCTCTATTAAACGAGCGCCCTGCAGAACTTCCTGAAAATAGTGCTCGGCAGGTACTCGGCTCCCGTCCGAATCTTGGGATGCAATGTCGGTGGCCTTCATCTCCGCCCGTCTTGACACGGGCAAGAGCCATCCGTGCACCCTCTATGCATGCTAACCTCTTCATCTCATTGATATGCGGTACCGCACCAAGGAATTGCTGCACCAAACCAAAATAACTCTTCAGCTCGGGCCTTTCCGACCACAGATGACTCACGACATCCTTCATGGCGAGTCCGGATAACCTATTCAGCTCCGCCCATTATCGTAAGCGCTTCCGGATAATGGAAGTGGCGCTCTGGATCATCGACTGCGACCAAAATGCTTTTCCGCCGTGATCTGTTGATCTCGGAAGTGTTGACGCGTCCGCACTTACCGCCAAGTCGAGATAAGTATCCGCCGCAGTCCACAGCCGGTCAGCGAGCATACCGGATCCCGAACTTCATCCACGGCATAAAGGGCTTTCCGATCGCGATATCTCCGGCTGGCGTAGCTCACCTTCATGGCTCTCATTGCGGGCGAGCATCCTTGGCCTCGGTAGTGGCCTTTTCGAATCCTTTGTTCCGCCCGATCTTCTTTTCAAGAAACTTGCGGCGGTCGGCGGCATCCTTCAATTTCACAGCCATCTCGGCAATTTCCTTCCTGCCCGGCGGTGGCGGCCTGTTCGACCTTGACTCTTGACCACCTTTAAGGCAACCGCATCACTTTTCGGCCTGCTCCTTGGCTCGGCGAGTTCCACCGAAGGTTCTCCATGGCAGCGGCACCATCGCATCAAGCATACATGTTGTAAGGCAAGGGCATCAAGCCCCTTACCGGTGTCCGGAGAAAATTTCATACCTTGCGACTCGTCCGGCCGCTTGTTGACAAGCGCGATGTCGGCATCCGCCACGTCAAGTTGCCGCTTTAGCTCGGCAAATTCATCGATCCGGCTAGCCACGGACGCCATGCGATACATAGGAAGAAGCGATATGTTATACCTAGGATTATGATCCTCGGGCGCTGTCATTTTTGACAACGCGCGAGTCTCGAAACTACTATCTATATAGAGGCGCATATTTTATATGCGAACTGTCAAAAATTACATCATTCGCGTACCTCAAAACACTGTCGATAAACTCTGGCGGCCTCGTGCAACCCGCTCTCCGGGACGAAATCCTTTCAATCACCATGCCCATCAATGCATGATGTTCTTACGAGATAGGCGCTTCGCCCGGCAGATACTTCAGCTCCTCCGACCATTCGCCGGACGGTGCGGACTCGTCGATGGCCTTTCGGAGGCGGACACGGAGGGCTTTGGGGAGCCATCGGCTGCTTTCCGGCCTGCGGATTCGGAGAAACCCTCGCGATGACACCTCGGGGTCGCCCGCCTTGCAAAGCGATGCGGCGGAGAGGCGTTCGCTCTCCATCATCTCGGACGAAGATCCCACGAAGATGAGCTCTGCGCGAAGGCTGAGATCGAACTACAAGGTAAAAATTCAGTTGTCTTTCTCGGGAATAAAATAGGGATGTCTCTTATTTTAAAACTCCCTCTCTACTTACGGCTCATTTGGAGGCTGATCCCCTTGAGGGCACGATGCGGCCGAGGCACTCCGGCGCGGGACCCTCGGCGAAGATCTCTTCCCCGCTTTGAGACCATGGTCTCCGGGTCTTGAGGCGGTCCTCTTCTTTCCTGGATGGAGGATTCTCGATCCCTCCTTTCGGATAACCTCCTTGAGGAGGCGGTAGCTTCCTTGTTCCCCCCTTCGCCTTCTTCCAAAGGCGCAACCTCCGACATCTTGGTTAACACGGGATCCGGCGTGGTCTCGGGGAGGGCGGACACTGATCAGCTTTGCTTTAGCTATCCACTCTGTTTAAGGGACAACTCTTTTAAGGGCAATTTTATAGCGAATATCGGATAGCATGTCGGGTACAAGGCTACTTACTTGAGTATCGAGGCGATTGCAGCTTAGACCTGCGTCCTCGGTCAAGTCCGGACACATTGCTTGTGATCCGAAGAACAATTTATACATCTCCATGGGCGTCACGCCCGCAAAGTGTGGAGAGCCGTGGTCCCTCGGATTAAACTCCACAGGCGGAGGCGGCGTTGCGAGGGTAAAG
Organism: Aegilops longissima; assembly: GCA_021605205.1. NCBI lineage: Eukaryota > Viridiplantae > Streptophyta > Magnoliopsida > Poales > Poaceae > Aegilops > Aegilops longissima. The sequence continues at coordinate 17,948 of JAHIAM010003294.1, forward strand.
TCGGCGAATCAACATGACCTCGCCACTCTGGCCAGGTTGATGTCTCTTTCGGGAGATATTGAATGCGGCCTGCAACAAGGGCACGTCCTTGGGCGGCCCCGGTCAAACCCTTTATTGACCCATGGCGCCCGGCCGTGGGGAGGGCGGCGAAAGGCGGGGCGCCACCCATTTGGTGCCACAGGAGCTGTGATATAAAATCACTCTCGTTGCCATAGGCTGAACTCCTCTTGGAAAGAGTGAAAGTGCGTTATATCGACTAGAGGGGGTGAATAGGCGATTTTATGAATTCTTCTTGAGGAATTTGCTGGTGAGGAAATTCCTAAGCGAAGAACTACTTACAGCGGAATAAGTACTCGAGTAAGCATAACGAGAATCGTGCATGGTCATCATGAAGAAATGAAGACAATCACAGTCTGAGAAAGCGTAAACACGGGATAACACAAGATGAAGACAAGCGGTGAAGAAATTGGGCGAGGAAATTTAGAAAGTCTTGATCAAAGTCTTCAAACACAGATATGAACAAACACTCAACACGATAATGAGAAATGAATGAGTTGAGGAAATAGAACAAATAAGGTTGGTGAAGATGATGATTTGGTAGACCAGTTCAAGCTGCTGTCTCGGTTCTCGTCACGGTTGGGCGGTGAGTATTTAAACTCGAGGACACACAGTCCGGACACCCGTGTCGGCTGAGCACGCAGCTCGGGACACCAAGTCCTCACCATATTCTCCTTGAACTAAGGTCACAGACCTCATCCAATCACTCGTGGTAAGTCTTGAGCGACTTCCAAACCTTCACAGACTTGGTCACTCGGCGATCCACAATTCCTCTTGGATGCTCTAGACCATGACGCCTAACCGTCTGGAAGAAGCACAGTCTTCAAAGGTAACAAGCGTCGGATCCACGCAGGATCAATCTCTTCAATGATGCTCAATCACTTTGGGTTTGTAGGGGTTTGGTTTTGGGTTTTTCCTCACTCAATGATTTTTGCTCAAAGTCCTCGGAGGATGGGTTGCTCTCAAATGACAAGTGTCAAGTTCTCTCAGAGCAGCCAACCAGCTAGTGGTTGTAGGGGGCGGCTATTTATAGCCTAGGGAGCAGCCCGACATGATAAGACATAAATGCCCTTCAATGATATGACCGTTATGTGGATAAGATATTTTGGGACAGCTGGCGCGTAGCACATCAATGGTCGGAAATTTGATTCTCAAATTCCTCAGGGCTATCATGTTCCTCACTGTGTAGGCAATCAGCACTGGCGAATTCCTAACTCCTCACTCAGAACAAATTCCTCAGAGACCAGAAGAACTTCGTCTCTGTCACTTAAGAAATTGACTGAGCTGTATGAGATTTCCAAAGGCTTCACTCGAAGGGATTGGTAGGTGTAGGATTTTGAGTTGAGCATCACATGGAAATTTTCCTTAGTATTTCCTCGACCCCCTTTAACGATGCGGTGTTTCCTATGACTCAAGAAGAGAAATTGAAACTACGAAAACAAAAGTCTTCACGCTTCATGTTCCTCAAATGAATACTAAGTCTTCAAGGTTACACCAATTTATTCACTTTCAAAGTCTTGAAAGTCTTGAGAATACCAAAGTCTTGATCGAAGAACTTCATTTTTAGAATTCGACTTTCTCTGTAAATATCAAACTCCTCATAGACTTATAGACACATGTACACTCATAAACACATTAGTCCCTTAACCAATAAGTCTTCAATACACCAAAATCACTAAGGGGCACTAGATGCACTTACAATCTCCCCTTTTGGTGATTGATGACAATATAGGTTAAGTTTTCAACGAGGATAAACATATGAAGTGTAAATACTGATATTGAGGAATTTGATTTGCAAGATATAGAAGAGCTCCCCACGAAGATGTGCATAGAGAGAATTTGCTTTTGAGAATTGGACATTTGAAGAGTTGAATCAAGGAGATCTCCCCTATATCTTGTAATTCATACGCATTTGACATATAATATGAAGAATTTGAAATGCATGATGAAATATGGTGGTGATGTAATTCAGCGTGTATTAACATATAACAAGGAATAAGCATGCGAGAGGAACACATCAAAAGTATCGAGCACCATCGGGTTTAAGTTTACAACTCGATCAATAAAGTTTGGAAGAGCGAGAGTTGTAACTTAGCAAAAAATGCCCATATAATAGACCGGCTTGAAGACTAACTCAAATTTCTCCCCTTTGTCATCGAATGACCAAAAGGATCGGCGAGGACTACGCCTACGAAGAATATCAAGTTGATGAAGGAGTGCTACCGTTGTCGAAATTCGGTTGTCGTAGTAGGACTGCCTTGCGATGTTGTCAAGTCTTTATTTTTATCGGTGTCGGCGCGATGAAGAGTAGGGCTGGCCACCAAGGAAGGAACCTTGACCTTCTTGAATTTCTTGGTGGAGGTGCAAACTAGTCAAATTCTTCCTTGAGACCCATGTTCTTGGATCTTACTTGTTGTAGAGATGAGATAGAACAGCCAGAATGCAGTTGAAGGTTTCATGGATGTAGTATTGGTTTTCTTCAACGCATTATGTGTTGAGGTCATGTTGTGAAGAATTGAACCAAGCGGCGCTTGACCCATTTATGATTGCGATCAACGTTACGATGAAGGCGAGGAGTTACTCACGATCGATCATCACCACAGGTCTTTGTGGCTTGAGGATTTTGCTTGCATTTGAGGTATTGGCGGCGAGTCATGTGTGGCGAGTCGTCATTGGTGGAGTAGGATGCAGCCTTGCGAAATTGACCATCAATGGGCGAATGCCTTCATCTATCTCAGCAGATTGCCTTGCCTTTGTCATCGGTGAGGAAAATGTCCGTTTGAGGACTTCAATTGGAGCAAGTAGCTGCGGTGGTTGAGTATCAGCCTTGTAATTGGTGAAGACCTTGTCTGATGAACCTCATAATCCATGGTGCATAAGGCTTCAGCTCAAAAGGTGACATAGCAATGTTTGCGAGTCCTCATGAAGAAATCATGGAAGTTGGCCAGGAGCATGCATGAATGATATTGAAAAGCATATTCTTCATGATGCCAGCGACTTCTTCATCATTTGAGTCGTGGCGTTTGATAGGACTCATTGTCTTCGTCGAGAATCGATAGAGCGATCGAGGCACATATAGTAATTCCTTGACGAAGAATTTGGTTCGAGGTGCACTGCCACAGCTTCAAAGGCTTCATCGGCACTTGCATGTAATGATTTGAAATCTCAGGTTAGTTGTAGATGCAGCGAGCACCATCTAGGGAGGACTAAGTGGGAGGCGCGAAGCAATTCAGATTCTTTGGTGCCTTGTAGTGAGTATTTTTCGTCATCCGATCCGGTACCCATGAGTTCACATCTTGAGAATCTCGGTGATGTGCAGCGTCGCATAGAATTGAAGAATGAGTTCTTCATTCCAATCACGAGATGTCGGTCAGAAATTCAGCAATCCGACATCGTGAAGAACATAGAGGGCGGCTCGAAGCTGGCGGAGATTCCATGTCCCGTGAGGAATATGTGCATGATCGAAGACTTTGTCTTTGTTGAATAGCACAAAGGAATAGAGTTGGCTTGAGTAGCAGTCGAAGCGCCTCTTCCTTATCGGCGAGTCATATGGGTTGTAGTCGATGAAGAATACATGCTCGCGAAGAAATCTTCACCTTGAACTTTTGCTTCGTTGAGAATGGATTCTTTGGCTTTGGCGATGGAGTGTCGATGAGTTGCATCACTACCTCGGGAATCGCAATCTCGGTTCTTGGTGAGGATTTTACGGTTCCTCTTCATGTGCGGTCTGCGTGTTCATAGGATCAGCGCGATGGGTTCTTGACACTAGTGGCTGGAATTTCTTCATGCTGAGATGAGGTGGGATGAGTTTCTTGAGCCCATTTGAACCGTTAGTGCGGGGGTGAGGAATTTGTTGGATTGGGGTGAAGAGTGGAGGTGGGATCTTGACTTTCCCAAAGTCATCATTCATCACAGGCGTGGTGCATCAATATCCACGTCTTCGTCTTCAATTTCCTCAACACCAGCCTCTTGAGCTGTGGCTGAGGCATAGGTGAGAAATGATTGGTGTTGAAGGATTGCATCCACTTCAATTTCTTCATCAATCTGCTCTGACGAAGCAGCATAATGATTTTCTTCATCAGATCCGCTTGGGATCTCATATTCTTCACCAAAAGGAACAAGATCCTTTGATGGCATGGAGGAAATTGAAACAACATCAATGGGATTTTCAAATGAGCTGGTCATTGGCTTCATCTTCTTGGGGCGAAGAATTTGGCGTAGCCGATGCTTTCCTTTTCTTCCTTTGCGGCTCGCTCTGCAGCCTTAGTCTTCTTCACATCGATGCAGATGGAAGGATTGGAGTTAGTGTAGGCGGCGGGAGGGTGAGGAATCTGGTTGAATTTCCTCGGCATGGCGATGTAGTTGCCACGACTTCTTGATTTCTTGAGCGCACCACTAGTGGATGCCACAGCAATTTCTTGATGGCTGGAATGGAGTCATTAGCCTGGAACTAGCATTGTCTTCAGCAGGCTGAAAATCATCGGTGGTCTTGGCATGTTCTTGGCGAGGTGGCGAGAGGCTCCGGCTTGAGGAATTTCTTGTTGCGATTGGGCTGCAACATTTGTGAACTTCTTTGTCAGTTGACAAATCGACTTTGGCTCCTGCCAATCAGCATAATAGGCATCAAAGTTATCCTTTGAGGGCTTTGATTTCAGACTAGATCTTGAGGAGTTCTAACGTTTTCCTCGGGAACTTCTCTTTCAGGCGAGCCTTCTTGATATGCCTTGCCTTCTCAAATTTCCATTTCTCTTGAGAGATGAAATGGGTTGACATGTGACTTTGTCCGAGTCAAATGAAAATCAGGCATAGGTGTCTACGGATCCTTGTGCCATAGATCAATGTATTCAAGGATCGCCCTTGGATCCAAAGCGTTACGGGTGTGCCTTTGGCTCAAGCGGCCCTTTCTTGTCGGTCTCGATGATTTACGCAAGTTCATCATCATCGGCTTCATCATCAGTTGCACTTGGAAGGCAACTGTTGCTTCTTCGGACTTAGTCGAGGACCTCGTCCAGCGGTTGCCTTTTCTTGACAAAGTGGGGCTGATGAAGAATTTGGTGCAGTGAGGAACTTCTTTGAGACACGGAGGCAATAGAGATGCTGCAGTCCTTTGTACGTGGCGGATGCAGTCTTGAGGACTTTGGAGTAGCTCTTGAGGACTTTGGAGGAGGCGAGGATTTGGGAGGGCGGGGCAGCATGAGGCTGGCCGTGAGGGCATTGAAGATTCTGGCCGTGAGGGCATTCTTGAGGATTTTGGCCGTGAGGGCCTTTGTTGGTGAAACACTTGGCTTGTCGCTGGCTTCTTTGCCATTAATTTTACGGGCAGCGGGGGCCTCGGTGGCGGCAGCGATGTGAGTCTTCATTGAATTTCCTCCTTGCTTCTTTGGCTTGTCTCGCCAACGGCTTGGCGCTTGGCCCATTCTTTAGGAAAATCCTCACCATGCTTGATCTTTGGTGGGGTCGACTTCTTGGCGGTGCCAATGGAGCTCTTGGGCATGGAGGATTTAGTCGAATTTCTTCATATACTTTGGAGTAACATACTGTACTCCCTCCATTCTCTTGCCCATCTCCTTTCAATCCTCTGTATCGCACCTTGGGCTGATTTTTGTTCTCCTTTCGAACTTGGCCTCATCGGTGTGCAATAGTCGGCATATATGTCCTCGGGTATTTCAAAAGCAGTCATGACCTCGGGCCTCTTTCCTCCTTTCGGTGGCTTCTTTCATACGCCATATTCTTCCTTTGAGGAATTTGAACAATCGAATTCTCTGAAGAAGTATGCAACTTTTCTTCGAGGCAGCGCAAATGAGTTAAGTTGATGAGAACCTAGTGATTCAGCGGCGGACATGAGTACTGTGAGCGAGTATAGTTGCGAGGAATTTGGAGAAGTCATATCGTTCTCGGAAGGTTTTCAAAAGAACTAGTTTGAGGAATTTGACGGATGAGCCTTGAAGAATTTCACTAGCGATCTTTGTCTTAGGTTCGATGTTGTATAGATCGAGGATCCACACAATTGAGGAATCTTGAAGAAAATCATTGCTTAGAAAGCGAATCAAGCGTATTATGTTTGAGGTGTTCATATGTGTGAAGATTTGAAGAATAAACACCTTTGAAGATTTTCAGGAAGGTTTGAGAATCAAAGGCGAGTAATAAAAGTAACTTTTAATTACGAGGCCCGAAGAACACGACGAAGGAGAAGTGTAGATTAGAAGTTAAATCGGTTCAGATCTCGCATGCGCCCTAACTCGGCGGAGGAAGACAGCTTCTGACATGGCGGAGTGAAGATTTCATGATCGGTAGCGAGTCTGACAGCTGACGAGGTTGAGGCAGTGAAGCTTTTCCTCACCGGCAACGATGGAGTAGCGGCGACGCTAGGGTTTGAGAAGCTGGAACGAGAGAGATAGCGGTCGAGCGGAGTAAACCATAAGAATGATGATTTTAGACACCGCGTACAATTGTCGTAGGGTTCTGAGAATCAAATTCTTCATTAATTTCTTCACACTTAGAGTGTTATTCTTCATTGATTGAAGAAAAACCTTTCTTCATGTGTTGCACATCTAAGTCATCAATTTTGCATAAGTGTCAGGATGTGTGTCCTTTTCAAAGGACATTCGAAGATTCTAAGATATTTAGCTCACACTGCAACTTGCTAAATCTCTTCTCATCCAAGGGCTTTGTGAAGATATCGGCTAGCTGTTCTTGATCTTCACATGATCGATGGAGATGTAGCCCTTCAACACATGATCACGAAGAAAATGATGGCGAATCTGAATGTGCTTTGTCTTCAAGTCTGAAGCTGGGTTGTGAGCAATCTTGATGGCACTCTCATTGTCACGATGAGAGGCACATTCTTCACGTTGATCTGTAGTCCTTGAGAGTTTGCTTCATCCACAGCAATTGAGTACAGCAAGAACCAGCAGCAATGTACTCGACTTCCGCGATGAGCGGTGATCTGTGATTCTGTTTCTTGAGGACCAACGGACCAAAGATCGTCAGAAATGACAAGTACCAGATGTTGACTTGCGGTCCACACGATCACCAGCATAGTCAGTCGAGAATATCCAATGAGATCAAAAGTAGAGCCCTTGGGGTACCATAATCCTAGTGTTGGTGTGTGAGCTAGATATCGAAGAATATGCTTCACAGACCTTATGGTGTGATTCCTTGGTGTAGCTTGAAATCGGGCACACATGCAAACACTAAGCATTATATCTGGCCTAGATGCACATAAGTATAATAAAGAACCAATCATGGGCGGTATACCTTGTGATCGAAGTCAATACCATTTTCATCGATTGCATAGATGGCCATTTGTGGGCATAGGAATTTTAGCCTTTGCAATCTTGCATGCGAATTTCCTCGAGAACATCCTTGAGGTATTTCTCTGAGATAAGAATATGCCATTGTGTTGTTGGCGAATTTGAAGACCTAAGAAGAATTTCAACTCTCCCATCATAGACATTTGATATTCTTCACTCATCATATAGGCAAATTCATCACTATAACGTTGATCAGTACAACCAAAGATAATATCATCAACATATATTTGGCACACAAACAGTTCACCATCATAAGATTTAGTAAAGAGAGTAGGGTCGAGTGAACCGGGTGTGAAGCCATTCTTCACGAAGAATTCCTTCAATGTATCATACCACGCCGTGGGGAACTGTTTGAGGCCATAGAGGGCCTTGTTGAGTCTGAAGACTTTGTCGGGATTCTTTGGATCTTCAAAACACAGGGGTTGAGCAACATATACTTCTTCCTGAAGCTTACCATTGAGGAATGCACTTTTCACATCCATTTGATATAAAGTGATATTATGATGGTTAGCATAAGCAAGCAATCTGTGAATAGCCTCAAGTCTAGCAACAGTGCAAAGTTTCATCGAAATCAATTCCTTCAACTTTGTGTGTAGCTTTGAGCTACAAGTCGTGCCTTATTCCTCACCACAAGGCCATTTTCATCTTGCTTGTTGCGGTAGATCCACTTTGTGCCAATGATATTATGCTTGCGAGGATCAGGCGTTTGACGGTTCCAGACATTGTTGATCTTGAGCTGATGTAATTCTTCTTGCATGGCACTGAATCCATTCGGGCTCGAAATCTTCATCTACCTTAGTGGGCTCTGTGATAGATACAAAAGCATAGTGCCCACAAAGTTAGATAGATGTGAAGCTTTTGAGCATGTGAGAGGACTGGTGCTTCAATGTCATCGATGATTTTGTCAACTTGCACTTCTTTTGCAGCGAGGATGAGCTGGTTGTCGTCGAGGAACTTGATCGGCATTTTCTTGACACCATTTTCTTGACATTGCCTTGGTGCATTAGCTCGGCGTTCTTGGCGTTACGGAATGAATTCTTGAGCAGATTCTTGATGGGAATTACATCCTCGTTGCCTTGAACTTGATAGATTCCTCGGTCTGGTTCATCTATCACGAAGGTAGGTGCTCTCTTTGCGAGCCATTAATTTCATCGAACCGCATCTATAGTTTCAACAATCTTGTAAAGAACATTGTTGAAGACTACTGTAGGTGTCTGAGTCCTTTCGTAACCAAGCATAAAACCTTCATGTGTTTTCGGTGCAAATTTAGCATTGTGATGAGGATCTCTAATCCAGCATTTAGCACGAAGACTTTGAAATAACTCACATTGGGTTTCTTGTCGTTGAGGAGTTCATAGGCAGTCTTCTTGAAGAATTTGTGAAGATATACTCTGTTGATGATGTGGCCTGCTGTATCAATTGCATCAATCCAAAAAATGCGAGGCGTTTTGTATTCGTCAAGCATAGTGCGAGCCATCTCAACAAGAGTTACATTCTTGCGCTCCACGACACCATTTCTTTGAGGAGTATAGGGGCAGATAACTCATGAGTAATACCAAGTTCATCAAGATAGTCATCAAGACCGAATTCTTGAACTCAGTTCCATTGTCACTCTGATGTGCACGATCTTCACACAAAGTTGGTTGAATCCCTCGAGGAAAATCGTTTGAAGACTTCACGCACTTCATGTTTGTAAGTGACAATGTGTACCCATGTGTAACGAGAGTAATCATCAACAATAACAAAGCCATATAGAGATGCATCATTAGTATTTGCTGAGTAATGATTAGGACCAAAGAGGTCCATGTGAAGCAATTGAATGGACGAGTAGTGGTCATGATAGTCTTATTTGGATGCTTGGCCTTGGTCATTTTCCGACTTCACGGGCTCCACACAAGTGATCCTTGAGAATTTGACATTCTCAATGCCAATGACATGCTTCTTCTTCCATGGCGTGTGCAAATTCCTCATGCTGCATGACCAAGTCGTTGATGCCATAGCCAGCCTTACGAAGCTTTTGCAAGTAGGCACACGGCTGGTTGTGGTCTGTAGAGAAATCAACGATATACAAGTCTCCTCTCCTAAAGCCTTTGAAGACTTTGGAATGGTCACTTCCATAATCACAACACAGCGATACTTGCCAAGACAACAACCATATCAAGATCAAAAAGCATTGAGGCTGACATGAGGTTGTATCCTAAGGACTCAACAAGCATGACTTTGTCCATGTGTATGTCATAGAATCATAACCTTACCAAGACCAATACGACTTTTGCCTTTGTCGGCAAAGATGATATGCTTGAGATGTGGCGGTGATAAGGAGCATCCATCAATAGGTTCTTGTCACCAGTCATGTGATTTGTACATCCACTATCGAGGACCCACTCATTTGCTTTGGGTTGATCATCCTGCGGATGAATTAGTGCAACTTACGATCTCATATACTTCATCGGTGAAGAATATGATATCAGTTTCATCGAGATGAATTTCATCAAGCGATAAAAGCAGATATAGCGATATGAGGGCGTGTGAAATTAAAGTTCATTTCTTCATGATTAGCCTCGTCCTTTCGGGTAATGTTGTGAGGTCCCCGGCAAATTCTTTGAGCGTTAAAGCACGTCGGAGACTGACCTACATAGGAAACTAGTTCTTTTCTTCACCACCCACATCGAAGGGGTGGCAAAGAGTTCATCATTCTGCGAGCACCATACGAGAATGGTGGCATAGAGGCCAATCCATTTCGTTTCACATAAGAGGGTTAGGGTAAGCATATGAATAAGCGAGAGAAATTCTTGAGGACTTATGAACATATTGGTTTGAAGAATAATGCACATATTCATAGCCCTTAGCTCTACCTGCGAAATAGAGTTGTTATACGATGATAATCATATGAGGACTTTAGTCCATGTGAGGACTTGGATCCATATGAAGAATTTTGTCCATATGAATAGTTTGACACTGGGGTTCCTATTCTTCACAGGTGGTGTCAGAGGACATTCACGAAGACTTTCAAGGAACTTCTTGGGAACCAGATTTTCTTCATAGGGGAACCGTTCCTGCGATTAGTGCCAACATATCTAGCAAATACTTCACCATTCGATTTTTGAACAGTTTATAGTTGAGTCAAATGACTCATCGGAAGAATGAGGAGATTCACATGTAAAGCCCGATAAGTTAGATGGATCAAGCTGGAGGTCCCTTTGCAACAACCCATGAGGTTTTGAGATCTTGCCGGGCTTCAATATGTTCCATCGGCATTGAGTTTCCTCTCAAAGGCAATACCCTCTTTCCTAGGGTTCTGTTGAGGATCGCTTTTAAGCACATCACAAAAGTCGATGCCCTTTGAGGCTTTTGTACATGCTGTCATGTACAATTCCTTCAACCCTGCATCGTCGGTGATACTAGCAGTGTCCTCGGATGAGAATTAGTAATAGCGAGAGGCAAGTGAAGAGTTTATAACAGTTGAAGCATTTGAACATTCGGTGAAGAATTAGCGATTCACGTTCAATGCACTTTAAGCATGGAGGAACAAATTCTTCACGAGAAGCGATGATTTGTTGAGGTAGTAATGAATCGCGCTCCTTCTGAAGATCTTCATAACTCACTCTTAGCTTCTCAAGATCTTGCTTTCTTTGAAGAAATTCATAAGAAAGCTTCTCATGATCGACAAGAGAGTGTTATGATGACCTTGAAGGCTGTCAAACCTAGGCTGAAGTCTCGAAGATTTTCGATCGAGGGCTTTAGTCGATCCATTTCTTCACCGACATATCATCACTTTTATCTAGCATGTTTTGAACCTTTTCAAAAGCCCTTTGTTGTTTCTGACAATCTTAGCAAGTTTAGAGTAGCTGGGCTTGAGATCTTCATCGATTCATTTCACTAGATTCAAAGGAGGTATATTTGAGTACCTTGGCACCCTTTGCCATGAAGCAATAGGTGGGGCGTAGTCATCACTATCTTCATCAGCTTTGTTGGTGTGGTCGGTTTCTTGAGTTGAAGATGGACTTGCGGCGAATGCGATGGCGAGAGCGGACTCGCCACACGGACTCGGACTCCTATGATGCCTCCTCTTCCTCATGTTCCTCAGTTTAGCAGAATCCATTTCCTTGCCAATGAATGCAGAGCCTTCTTGGGCTGCTCTTCTTGTGAGAAGAAGACTTTGAGGATTTTGATGATGAAGATTTCGATGATTTCTTCTTCTTCTTAGCGTCATCGAGCTGTAATCCTTGTATTTCTTCTTCTTTAATTCCTTTTCCCCTTGAGGACAATCTTGAATGTAGTGACCAGGTTTCTTGCATTTGTGGCATAGTCTTCTCTTATAGTCCTTTGGATGAGGAATCACTTTGCTCCTTGAGGATTTTCCAAAGCGACCACGTCTTGAGAACTTGGAACTTCTTCACGGCGGTGCTAGCTCTAGCTCAATTCTTGAGGTCACCAAGGCTACTACGAGTCTTCACAATCAGATTCGGACACAGACCTTGGCCTTGAGGCACGTGATTTTCCATAGCTAGAACCATAGAGATCTCTCTTTTGACAAGCTAGAACTCATGAGTATTTAGCCTCTCGAGTATCGGCTAGATCAAGTGACTTGTAGTGCTGCGTTCTTGTATCATCGGTGCGGAGTATCAAATGAGGAATCAGCGATCTCAACAATTTCTTCACCACCTCATAGTCGGTGATGTCGATTGGCACCAAGCGCTTGAAGCTCATTTTAGATGTCGATGAAGCGATCGAAGATTTGTTGAACATTTTAGTTGTCGAGTCTTTTGAAGCGGTTGAAGAGATTGTGAAGAACATCAACTCGAGAGTCACGCTGAGTTGAGACTCCTTCATTTACTTTGGACAGCTTTGTCCCGGATGAGCTTAGCAGTTTCCAAAGCACTCACTCTTCCATACTTTCCTTTGTAGATGGCCACATATGATATTCTTGGCTTGAGAATCGAGTTGCTTGAACCTCTTCACATCGGGCATTCGGTGAGGGTGAGGCGGAGGAACACCATTTTCCACAACATACGGAGATCGTTGTCAATTGCCTCAAGATGCATTCGCATCTTGTTTTCGATAAGGGTAGTCCGTACCATCAAGGTAGGACACCCGGTGAGACCTTGATCGTACTGCGGTCGACATAACTAAAACTCGGTGGTTAAACCAAAATCACCTGAGAACAAGGAGTACCTTGCTTTGATACCAATTGAAAGTGCGTTGTATCGACTAGAGGGGTGAATAGGCGATTTTATGAATTCTTCTTGAGGAATTTCTGGTGAGAAATTCCTAAGCGAAGAACTACTTGCAGCGGAATAAGTACTCGAGTAAGCATAACGAGAATCGTGCATGGTCATCATGAAGAAATGAAGACAATCACAGTCTGAAAGCGTAAACACAGGATAACACAAGATGAAGACAAGCGGTGAAGAAATTGGGCGAGGAAATTTAGAAAGTCTTGATCAAAATCTTCAAACAGAGATATGAACAAACACTCAACACGATAATGAGGAAATGAATGAGTTGAGGAAATAGAACAAATAAGGTTGGTGAAGACAATGATTTGGTAGACCAGTTCAAGCTGCTGTCTTAGTTATGCGTCACGGTTGGGGCGGTGAGTATTTAAACTCGAGGACACAGTCCGGACACCCGATCGCTGAGCACGCAGCTCGGGACACCAAGTCCTCATCGTATTGTCCTTGAGCGAAGGTCACACGGACCTCATACAATCACTCGTGGTAAGTCTTCAGGCGACTTGCAAACCTTCAAGACATGGTCACTCGGCGATCCACAATTCCTCTTGGATGCTCTAGACCATGACGCCTAACCGTCTAGAAGAAGCACAATCTTCAAAGATAACAAGCGTCGGATCACGAGGATCAATCTCTTGATGATGCTCAATCACTTGGGTTTATGGGGGTTTGGTTTTGGGTTTTCCTCACTCAATGATTTTCGCTCAAAGTCCTCGGAGGATGGGTTGCTCTCAAATGACAAGTGTCAAGTTCTCTCGGGCAGCCAACCAGCTAGTGGTTGTGAGGCGGCTATTTATAGCCTAGGGAGCAGCCCGACATGATAAGACATAAATGCCCTTCAATGATATGACCATTATGTGGATAAGATATTTTGGGACAGGTGGTAGCGTGTACGGCAATGGTCGGAAATTTGATTCTCAAATTCCTCGGGGCTATCATGTTCCTCCTTTGTGTAGGCAATCCGCTTGGCGAATTCCTAACTCCTCGGTCAGAACAAATTCCTCGAGACGGAAGAACTTCGTCTTTGTCCTTTGAAGAAATTGGTGAAGCTGTATGAGATTTCAAAGGCTTCACTTTCGAAGGATTGGTAGGTGTAGGATTTTGAGTTGAGCATCACATGGAAATTTTTCCTTAGTATTTCCTCGACCCCCTTTAACGATCGGTGTTTCCTATGACTCAAGAAAAGAAAATGAAACTACGAAAACAAAAGTCTTCATGCTTCATGTTCCTCAAATGAATACTAAGTCTTCAAGGTCACACCAATTTCTTCACTTTCAAAGTCTTGAAAGTCTTGAATACCAAAGTCTTGATCAAGAACTTCATTTTAGGAATTCGATTTTCTCTGTAAATATCAAACTCCTCATAGACTTATAGACACTGTGTACACTCAT
>JAHIAM010003295.1:0-33193 GCA_021605205.1 Aegilops longissima
GGGAGTTGGGGGATGAGGAGGCGGCTGGGCTGATGAGGGGGCTGGGTGGGCTCTCTTCTCTCCTCTCTTAAACTCTTTTCTCTAAATATGAGAGAAAGAAAGAGCAAGAAGAGAGAAGAGAAGGTTAGAAGGAAGAATTTGGGCAGGAGGACAACTTTCCGGGCTCCTAAAAATATGAGGAATTTAACAAAAATGATCCAAGGATTTTGGTGGAACTCGGAAAAAGATAGAATAATAATGGCAAGGTTTGGGGACCAAACTTGAAGTAGAAAAGGGCATTGGAATTATTTTGCAAGTGTGTTATGGTGATTCCAAAGCGAGGAATATTTTATATAGCTCCATAAATATTAGGAGGATATGTTATAAGAGAAAACACCATGTGAATTCCCTCGATTTAAATGGATCGAAAAATCCATACAATTTATTTAGAAGAGTTTTAAAATTAATGATATGATGGCATGATGACATGATGCAATGCAAGAGATGACATGAGCAATGCACAAACAAAACAAACCACACGACAAAACTGCGGAAACCACAGGAAACAGCTGAAGCTCGGTCTTGAGGCGTCACACAGCCAGCGATGGAGTGGCGCTTCACAGCAAAGCGTGCTAAGCGGCTGCTAGCGGCGAGGCGAGAGCATGTGGTCCCGGCTGGAGGAAGAAGACGAGAGATTGAAGATGGATGCGGTCGTTGGATGTAAATCAATAGCTAACGATGTCGAGAATCATTTGTTGACTAAGTTGACAACGACTTGCCTTAACCCGACCTATTGGCCCACATTTCAGCCTAAAAATGTGCACGTATTCAACCCATTTTCAGAATTTATAGTCTTTTTGCGGGTAGAATTTACAGTCCATTTGATCTTATTTTTTGAATTACAGTCCATTAGCTGGGCTGGGTGAACAAATAATGTAGCGTCCATGCGGCCCATTTAAGTTTTTCTAAAAATTGTAGGCCATTTGCACTTTCTCCAAATACTGCGATTTTCTTTGGCTGATTCTAATTATAATGTTGGTGTGGGCGCAGCAATGTTATAAAAAAATAAGCGAGGGCTGGACATTTTGTTATATATATATATTTATTTATTTATTTAAATAATAAGTGATTTATCATTACATTGGTCCTTAAATCTTATCAAGCTTTTGTACACAATCACGAGGATTTTCGTTGCCAAAAAATTCCAGGATTTTATTGAAATTATTTATACTACTATATAGTTTATCGGTTTGAGTAGACCTAGAACATCAATCATAGTGGTTGGTCACCTAAATCCAATGGCTGAGATCATCGAGGATTAGCCATGAACAATAGTGATACTACCTCTAGTGTGTTACGGAACAATCACGTGACCTTTCAAGAACAAAAAAAGCCCATGTTCCCTGCCTCATGGGCGTGTTGCAGCTTGAGTACATGGCAGTTTGAGCCCAAGCGAGATTGTTTGGGAGTAAAACGAGGAGCAAAAAGTAAGTGCAGTTTTTTAGATGTGCACATACAATTTCTTGTATGAATAATAATCCCTACCTTTATAATACTTATCAATCATAATTAATTAATATCTACATTCGCACATTTCTATATTTTCTTTTTGCGTTTTATCTATCAGCAAACCTATGGCTTATTCTCTTTTACCAAAATCACTCTCTTCAACTAAGACGTTCCTTGCGTGTATACATACTAGTTTTTATAAGTTAACAAGATTTCGGATATTGTACATATGTAAGTATCTATTAAATATATGATGACAATAACAATAATATATAATGACATATAAAATAATTTAAATATATATAATATAGTTAGAAGGAAACATAAGTTGGATGATTCGATGTTTGAGCGGCCTATTCTTATATAGAAAAATAGAACAGACCTCATGTTTTCTTCAAAAACAAAATACATAAACTGGGTTGCCGATGTTTGGAAAAATAAAACATCGGATGGGAGGTCCATAGGCGGTCGATACATACATGACCCTCAAGAAAATACAAACAGCCTTATGGACCTCCCATCTGAGGTCATGGGCTGCGCATGTTAAAAACAAAGCCTGAGCAGGGCAGCTAAACATATCACGCTATGCCCGATGCGGCTATATCTCCCGCATGTGAGATGCCGACTTAGAAGCATAACGCATTGAAAGCAATGTGGAGTTTCTTAAGTGAGGTAATCTTCACACAACCCATGTAATAAATAAGGAAAGAGATACATAGTTGGCTTCGATCTGCCACTTCACACGAAAGTACATAAATAAACATCCATCATTGAGTACACTCAAGGTCCGACTACGGAACCAAAATAAAGAAGATACCCCAAATGCTACGGATCCCGAATCGTCCCAAGCTGAGGCACCACTCGATCATCGAGGAAAAGACACATAATGCTACGACCACGTTCCTCGTCGAACTCCACTTGAGTTCGGTTGAGTCACCTACGGTTGAGGCATCGTCGGAACCTGCAACTGTTTTGGAAGTATCTGTGAGTCACGGGGACTCGGCAATCTCACACCGAGATCAAGACTATTTAAGCTTATAGGAAGGGCGGAGTAGTAAGGTGGAGCTGCAGCAGCGACTAGCATATATGGTGGCTACATGCAAAGAAGCGAGAGGAGGAGCAAAACACGGTCGTGAAACTAGTAGCGATCAAGAAGTGATCTGAACTACTTACGTCGAGACATAACTCCAACACCGTGTTCACTTCCCGGACTCCGCCGAGAAGAGACCATCCAGTTACACCTTGATTGATGTGTATTTTATTTGAGGTCAACCGGGTTTTCTACAACGGACATTAACAAATTCCCATCGCCTCATAACCGCGGGCACGGCTTTGAAAGATATTACCTGCGGGGTGTCCCAACAGCCCATTATAAGCTCTCACGGTCAGCGAAGGATATTCCTTCTACGGGAAGACCCGATCAATCTCGAATCCCGGACTACAAGACATTTCGACAGCAATAAAACAAGACCAGCAAAGCCGCCCGATTGTGCCGACAAATCCCGATAGGAGCTGGACATATCTCGTTCTCAGGGCACATCCGGATGAGATAGGCTACGAGTAAAACCAAGCCTCGAGTTTCCCGTGGTGGCCCTTGATGGCTCGGTTGAACCAACACTCGAAGGAGCACTGGTCGGGGGTTAAAACAAAGATGACCCTCGGGCTCGCGAAAACCGGGGAAAAAAGGCTTAGGTGGCAAATGGTAAAACCAAAGTTGGGCCTTCTTTGGGCGAGTCTTATTCAAAGCGAACTGTCAAGGGGTCCCATAAATCACCCAACCGTGTAAGGAGCATAAAATCAAGGAACATAACGCGGTATGGCGGAAACTAGGGTGGCAAGAGTGGAACAAAACACCGGGCATAAGGCGAGCCTTCCACCCTTTACCAAGTATATAGATGTATTAATTATAGCAGATATATATTGTGATATCCCCAACAAGTAAACATGTTCCAACAAGGAACAACATCTCCATGTTCAACAAGGAACAAACTTCATCTTCACCTACAACTACAGCGCTATAAGAGGCTGAGCAAGCGGTAACATAGCCAATCAGCGGTTTGCTAGGAAAGGATGGTTAGGGGCTGACATGGCAATATGGGTGGCATGATATATCAAGTGGTAGGCATCGCAGAATAGGCATAGCAAAAGAGCGAGCAACTAGCATAGCAAAGATAGAAGTGATTTCGAGGGTATGGTCATCTTGCCTGCAATGTTCTCAGAGTCGTCGGAAACTTGATCCTCGTAAGCGTTCTCAACAGGTTCCTCGTTCACGTACTCGTCTCCCGGCTCTACCCAAAGCAACAACACAACAAAGGAACCACAATAAATATGCACAATCAACATGATGCAAAACATGACATGATATGCGGGATGTGATATGCAATGCGTGTGTGCGCTCCGGAAGGCAAATGATGAACCAGGCATCAACTTGGCAAACCAAGTATGCCACTGGAAAGATGAGATGATTTCGGTTGAAATCGATATAAAGATCACCGGAATCGGATACACGGTTTGGAAATGACAAGCAAAACAAGAATGGCACAAAACCTCCCATTAACAGCATGATGTAAAATGACATGATCATGAACTTGCTCAAATGCAGAAACTAATGCCACCACTGAGTTGGTGGGATTTTTCTACCCCAAAAACATATATAATATGTTAGGGTTGCTGTAGAAAAATCATCACAAATGCACAAAATCAAAACCTGCCTAAAATGGTAGGTAACAGAATTGGCATCTTCCATATTTGGAAACGTCCAGAAATGGACTTGCCTGAAATGGAAAAGAGGGCTATCGAGAAATGGAAAGCAGAGGATAAGGAAAAAAAATAGAAGGAGGAGGCTGAGAGGCTGTTGGTGGGACCCTCTTGTCATAGAGTCTCTTGTTACAAATCCCACAGAGGAAATAACAAAAAAAGTGGCGTGGGATTGAACCGGGTCTCCCGGTGTGGCTCTGCACCTTGACCCTTTGGGCTAGGCGGCATGGCCCGATAGGGAAGGGCTTGGCCCCTTTTAGAGTATTCAAACCAGGCGAGTAACTCTGTCGCCAAGCAGTGAGCAGCCAGCGCCCAGCGAACAGCAGCGGCTCTGGTGAGAACTCGAGAGAGTGCCGGCGGGTGTCTTGAAAAAGGAGAAAAGCGCGTGCAGGAAGGAAGAAAAGCAGGCGCTTCGACCTCGGCGGTGGCTCGACTTCGGGGCCTGGCGACCCATGGCGGCCAAGCAGCTACAACTCTGGCGTTCTCGGGAAAAGGGTTGGAGTGTGCGAGCACGCCTGGCAGCCTTGAAACGCGCTCTGGTGTGCGATGGGGGTGAACAGGCGGGAACACGGCACCCTGCGGGCTAACAAAACTGAACCAAGACCTTGAGAATCTGCGGAACACGCCGAGCACGGAAAGACACGGACGGGCAGCGCCCTCGGTGACCTAAATGCCATGGTAAGAAAAGGGGAGGTTGGTGCGTTACCCAGCTCACCCTAGGACCACAGCAATTCGGCGGAGGCAGGCTGGCGGCGGCAAGCGGAGCTCTGAACTTGGCGGGGCTACTATCCATGAAGCGAGGGAGGAAGAAGGGCAGCAGGGAAATGGCGGACTTGATGACCCAGGCGAGAAGAGGGCAGCAGGGGCGTGGTCGGCGTCGTGGAGGAAGACAGACGGCGTTGGCGGCGGAGGTGGGAGTGTGCCGGCGGCAGGCAGCTCTCGGTTGCGCTTCGGGCGGAGCAGCTGCGATGGATCTGGTGGTCCTTCTCACTGGCGGCGAGAGGAAGAGGAAACCCTAGGGGCGTGAGGGCAGGGAGAGAGAGGATAAGTAGGGGCTAGAGGCGGCAGGTTGAGCTCGCTTGCTCTCGTGCTCATGGTCCCCATAGCAGCGAGAGGAGGAAAAGGTGGGTGCGGGGAGGCAGGCGGCGCTGCCGGCGGGGCAGGATGGCCACGTGGAAGCGAACCTAAGCGGGGGTGTCTGTGAGGCCAGAGTCTTGTGAGCAGGGAGAGAAGGCAAGCGGCTGGCGGCTCTCTACCTGGGACTGCTGGAGGCTGGATAGCTGGGCCGGCTTGGAGGCCTCGGCTGGGCTGCTAGCTGCTGCTGCTTCATCTCCATTTAAAAAAACAGAAATAGAAACAGAAAAGCCTAGGGAAAAAGGAGAGGAGTTAGAGCGTAAAGAAAATACTCTCCAACTCCTGGAATTCTCCACTATTTTAATAAATTGCATTCGGCATTTTTAAAGGTAGAAAAAAATAAGACAAGTTTGAATATAATTCAAACTTGTGTCATTTTTAAACCTGACCAAAACAACTTCAAATAAGGAGACATTTGGCAGAGAGGTTAGGTACATGTGGTTAGAATATTGGGGAAAAGATGAACATTAATTGAGAAAGGAAAAGATAGCACTTGATAAGAGAAGGAAGTAAAGGGAAGGAGGAGGTGGTAATGCAAGTCTTAAGTATGGAACATGCAACAACATAATATGTAAGAGATCACAGCAAGCACATGATGAGGATGGAATGCAAGACGACAAGAGGCACAAAGCAATATGGTAAGGTGAGCATGACAAAGAAAGAAACCCACATAACCAAACAAGATGAGGCCAAACATGAATAAAACCCACAAGAATAGGATGAGGTCAAGTTGATATATTGCCAAAAAGGGAAGTTTTACATCCAGGGTGTTACACAACCCTAAGCTCCTCCTGACAATTCACAACCTGCCCGACTATTGAGTGCAGGGGGCAAATCCCTCCTATTCCTCGGCGGCAGACAGCCGCCCGTGAGACGATGTGAACGGCGACGAAGAGGATGGCGGGGAAGCGTCATCGGGCCAACTGTTTTTATCCTCTTGTAGTTGGGTTCAGTCGACGAAGACTCCACCAGCTCGCTCTGGCATGTCACCCTCACAAACGGCACCCTGTAGATGCTCGATCCTTCAATCTCTGGTGGATGCTCCATCTGGGATCGATACTCCCACGACCGCTCCCTCACGATCGGATTGAGTGAATTTGTTTGCTCCATGGCCCAGAGGAGCAGCTCTATGTACTCCCGTGCGACTCCCTCCGGGAGTATCGCCGCCTTTTCCCTCTATTGCAGATATTTGGCCATGGATGTCGCCGTCGCCGCTAGTTGGTCCTTGTTGTCAAACCAAGACTCTATCTCCGACATCATATCTAGCTTCACAAGGTCGCCATCTGTGATCCTCACGTATCGGTTGTACTCCTCCATCGATCTACTTCTACACCGCACCTTCACTTTCATGGGAGGTGGTTTTGAATGGAAGAGGAGAGAACAGCGCTGGTTTTAGTTTAGAGCGGGAGAGGGCGACACTAGTTTTGGATTGGAACAAGAGAGGAGGGGTAGTGGTTTTGAAATGGAAGAGGAGAGGGCGGCCTTTGGATTTAGATTGGAGCAGGAGAGGGCGGCTGTGGTTTAAGAAGCGAAGCGGCGGAAGCGGCGCTGGTCTTGGAAGTAATTTTTTTGTTTTGCGTATTTTGGGTCAAAGTTTGACCATGT
Organism: Aegilops longissima; assembly: GCA_021605205.1. Lineage (NCBI taxonomy): Eukaryota > Viridiplantae > Streptophyta > Magnoliopsida > Poales > Poaceae > Aegilops > Aegilops longissima. The sequence continues at coordinate 6,985 of JAHIAM010003295.1, forward strand.
ACTGTATTTGACAAGCAAAATGTGAATGCATGTCACCAAAAATTGTATCGTTTGGTTCGTATCTGAATGTACTTTCAAATTATATTATTTTTGCAACGTATAACATATATTTTATTTGCAAAAATCATGGTTAATTATGACCCAGAATAAAAGGGAGACTAGTTAATGTGGGGTCGCTTTCTTAATTGAAGGGTAAATTGATTTTGATTTTGATCCAGTCACAGCGTGCCGGCCCTCTCGTCCAATCCTAAATCACTATCGTACGCTCCTCTCCCTCTTCTCCATTGCAAAACTACCTCCTCTCCTCTCCGTCATCTCCATTCCAAAACCACCATCTCGCCTCTCCCTCTTCTCCATTGCAAAACCACCTCCTCTCTCCTCGGACGAGGATCCCCTGACGTAGCCCATCCTGCCATTGAGACACTAACACATGGGTCCCTGGCCTTGGGCCCCACATCGGCGACCGAAAGGCAGGGGAACCTCTCCTCTCCATCATCTCCATTCCAAAACCACCATCTCGCCTCTCCCTCTTCTCTATTGCAAGACCATCGTCTCTCCTCCCATCTTCCAAAGCTAGCACCAGACCACTCAGAATGACATCTATGGAGGGGATGCAGCAATGAATCTGGCAGATCGCCAGCGGTGACCAGGCAAAGTTAGCCAGGTTGAAGGAGATCCTTACTTGGTTTGACAATGAGTGGGAGATTTCGAGGACGGTGAGGGCCATGTGGCAATGTATGCGAAAAGCGAGGCAGCGGCGATGAGGGCAGCGATGTTCTCCTCGGCGGCAGTCATGCGCGATCCTTGAGTTCATCAAGTATCTCCTCAGGCGATGGAAGCGAGACAGATTCGCCGAGGCAAAAGTCGGCGGAGGTGGTGGGTGTACAGGTTGAAGGTCGAGCACCCGGAGGATAACGAATCGATCGAGTGCGGTGTGGCGTTCGTGATGGTGCGAGCCAGCGAACCACAGGAGTATTCGTTCTCCCCTTTGCAAGAGGAGGCGGATGGCGCGGCGTTGCTTCCCGCCGTTCTCCACGGTTCCCTCGATGCTCGCCTCATTTCAACGGCGTTAGTAGGGTTTAAGGTCAGCTTCGCACTAACCTAATCTTCCATCTGCTCATGCTTACAATTAGTGTGACAACTAATAAAAATTATGCTTACAATTAGTCTCAAGTACTCGCCAATCACCCTAAAATAGCTTTGGACCTTTGGGTCAAAGTTGTGACACTTAATGTACAAATAAAGAAAAATAGATTGGTGCTTCTTTAGGAAAGAGTACACCCTAGAAAAATAACAATATAAGGTACAAGTATTTTTTAAGTCTAAGCTACTAGTATTTGCCGGTTTGGGTTCAGCAGACCCTTAAGGTTCGAACTACAGGGGTGTGCGTGGAGATCCAACCTCCACCGTCTCGCACCTCGCCGAATCGCAGGAACCTAAACTACTAAAAAGAACAGCACAAGAGACGCAAGATTTATACTAGTTCGGGCCACCATTGTGGTGTAATACCCTACTCTAGTTTGTGGCGTGGTGGATTGCCTCTTGGGCTGATGAAGAGCGATCTGAGGGAAGAACAGCCTCGCGAGTGCATTCTTGGTGGGTGTGATGAACTGCTAGGTGGTGTTCCGTCGCTCTAGCTTGAGGATCGGGTCTCTATCTCTCTCTGGATTCCAAAATGCGAGATCTCTCTACTATGGTGGCTAGCTCTACTTATATAGGCGAAGGCCCTGGGCCTCTTCCCAAATATTGGCGGGAAGGCGCCAACAATTAGCCATTTGAAGGGAACAGCGGGTACACTTATCTGACTAAAGTTGGTCCTCGCTTTGCCAAAGGCTCTGGTGATGGCCTGCTTGGGCTCCACGATGACTCCCTTCCAGCCGTTGGGGCTGGTCTTGGTCTTGTTGCACGAGGCAGGTGCCTTTGCTTGATGCTCTCGCTGCGCTTGCTCCCCTTGCACCAAAGGGGAAAGGAGGGCCTTCTTGTGAGCTGGCCTTATTGGCGCCCTTGGTAAATCATGGCTTGCGTCATGGGCACCTTGCAGTACCCTGCCTTGAACTCTCCGCCTCCTCATGAGCCAGCCCCTGCGAGGCGCGCTGAGAAGCTCCTTGTCGTCCGCCCAGCAATCTGGCCCCTCGCGAGGTCTTGAGCTTGTGTTGATGAAGATGGGCTGTCTGGGCCTCCTTTGAGTCACGCCCATGAGCCTTGAGCGAGCAAGTCTGGGGTCCCCGTTCCCGAGAATGCCGGCAGTAGCCCCAGGCCTGGCGCCCGAACAGCGGCGAGAGGCAAAGGGCAAGTCTGAGCGTCGCCGGCCCTAACAGCCTGCGGCCTTGGGCGCCGTGTGGCGGTTGATTGGACGCGTGCGCACTGCTCCCCCATGATGCCTCGATAACCGCCCGGATTCAACAAGTCCCTGCATGCAGAGTTGAGCACGATGATCGGTGATCGTGGAGGCCGGCGGTTGGCCTCCGCCAGCTATAAGTACGGAACGGCGCGCGCCCTTCTAGTCTATCCTCCTGCTTTTCCTCCTCCTCGTTTTCTCTGGTTGTCATGGCTCCGATCCGCCGGTTCTCCAGGGAAGAGAAGGGAAAGGCTCCTCAAGAGGATCCTGACCCGCTCCCCCCAAAGAAGCGGCTTGCTCTCTGGTGTCGAGGCGGGGGCGCTCGCCGAGGCGCCCATGCCTTGTGCTGTGCTTGGCCCGCCGCGAGTTTCCTCTTCCCTTATGCAGCATAAATTGGTGGCCTGAAGGAGGTGGCGCGGGCGCCCTGGCAGCGCCGCCCGGCGACACCGGCGGGTCACGAAGGTGTCGTCTTCCCTCCTGGAGTCCATGAGGCTCTGCCGGGAGTTCGTGCTCAGCGTCGCCGCGCCTCCCAAGTCTGGATTACGTCTTCTTCGCCTCCTCATCCGTGAGAGGCCCACAGGACTCTGGCTGCAGCACGCGGCTCGCGGCACCCTCATGACCAGGCGGAGGTGCGATGGTGCCCAGGCGAGGTCTTCATGACCACGAGGCTGGGCGAGGTTGCCGGGTCTGCAGGCGGCGCCCTCACGATCCACAGGAGTGTGGCGCGCCGGTGATGTCCTTCAAGCTCTTGACGTGGAGGGTCGTCGGCTGGGAGTGCTGCCGGGAGGCGGTCGGGGCCTGCTGTGGTGAGGCGGAGGCGGCCGACCACTCCTTGGCAGCTTCTCGGTCGGCGAAGGCGCGGAGGATCCAGCGACTCCGTCGAGCTCTTGGCAGCGCCGGAGATGGCGGCAACAGCTCTGAGCCCCGAGCCTGCGCGCTCCGGGCGAGGCGGGCTCGTCGAGCCGTCGCCGCCCTGATCTGGATGGGGTTGGCTCGGACGGGTGGCCTTGTTGATGATGGCGTCTGCCGTGGTGGTCCCTGTAGATGGGACTCCTTAGGATTCGCGTCTTTTGTTCTGCAAGGAGCCAAGAATGTACCCAGCGGGGCTTGTAAGATGTTTGTAACCGTTTGTCAATATAACCCTTTTCATGAGGCGGTGTGAGATGCTCATTCCGTTCTAGCTCAGTTTCTTCCTTCCGGACCTCGTGAGGCTTGGTGCTCTCTTGCGCGAGCGGTCCCGATCCCAAAGCGGCTTCAGCCATCGCTGGTATGCCGGTCGCGATACCGTGGTCAAGGCCGAGGAGGTGGCGGCCCGAGGCCAGTAGAGCCTCTGAGTCGCGATGCTCGGGGTCCCCTTGGCGCTCAAGCAGCCATCATTCGGTGAAAGGAGGCGACATTGCTAACAGGATTGCATTGAGTGTGGGGGTGGTGTTGTGATAACTAGTGTGTCGGTGACTTATCTCGAGGTTAGGACAATGCTTCACAGTGCGGTGCGAGGTCCATGCCTTGGCCGGACAGTGATTCTTGTGGCGAGCCGTTTCATGCTCCTTGGAGTGACCTGCAGGTTCACCACAAAAGGAACAAGAGCTCGCCGTGGCGTCGTTAATCCTACCGTTGGTTGCTTGGGAGGGGCACGAGAGGCCTCGCGAGGTGTGTTGGGGCACCCGTGAGCCAGTAGCAGGACTCACGAGGCCCTACCTCAAGGTGGGTTGCGCTGGCTCTGGGCCTTGTCTTGAGTGTGTTCCTGCAAATTTGGCGGATGCGGTGCTCTCGTCTTGGTCCGGCTCTCGAGGCTGGTCTCATTTGTCATTGGCAAGCCGGTCGCGATGCCATGGACAAGACCAGAGGTGAGGGCGGAGGCTGGTAGGAGCCACGAGTCGCGGTGCTCAGGCACCCCCCCCTTTAGCGCAAGCTAGGTTAGATGATGCAACTCGTCCTCGGGTCCGGCTCTCGGGCTGGTCTCGACATTATTTGGCAAGCCGGTCGCGATGCCATGGACAAGACCAGGGGTGAGGGCGGAGGCGGTAGGAGCCACGAGTCGCGATGCTCGAGGCACCGCCCCTTTTAGCATAAGTGAGTCGAGCCAGCAACAACTCGTCCTCGGGTCCCGGCTCTCGGGCTGGTCTCGGCCGTGTTGGCAAGCCAGTCGCGATGCCATGGACAAGACCGGAGGTGAGGGCGGAGGCGGTAGGAGCCACAGTGCCATGCAATGCTCGGGCACCCCCTTTAGCGTGCAAGATTCCGCCACCCACAAAAAGGCACCAAATAACAAGCATGGTGGGCGAGCATAATCCTAAGAAAAAAGCGGGAAGGATACATGCAGCTGGGACTGGCCGAGCGGCTTAGGGATGATCAGATCAGGCGCCCCAGCAGGATAAGCTAATGACATGAAGTAAAGGGATACATGCGCGAGGGCGGACCTGCGACACAGGAATAATGCAGCCTGAAGGCGCTCCCAGCTGGAAATAAAACTTAAAGATTTCACTGGTGATGTTGGGGATGAAGGGGTGTTGGTGTAGCAGACTCGGTGGGCTGCGGGCCGATCCTCCACGAGCCCCAGGCCCGGGGCCTCGGGAGGCTCTGAGGCGTTGGCGGCTCCTCGGGGCCATCTCCATCTCCGCCCGAGGGCTGCGGCGTGCTTGACCTCTTGAGCCTCTGGATGGTCCTCATGAGGCAGCTGGTGCTTGCGGCAGCCGCGTTTGGCAGGCCATAAGGCAGCGTCACGTGGCGTGGGGGCGGACCCTGCATAGCGTCCCACTCGCGAGGGCGGAGGCCCTCTTGAGATCGACTTCGGTTGAGCCCTGGTATCTCGATGCAGACGCGCAGCCCACCATCCTCGCTGGATGGGGGCCACAGTGAGTGGCGGCGGCTGCCCCTCATGACCCTTGACTCCTGTAGCTCTTGAATGGCCTTGCTGAGTTACGCCCTTACGGTTTTGCTCACCTTGCGGAAGCGTGCTTGAAACACGCCTCCATGTGGTGCCCAAGCGCCTCCCTCGAGACCTTGGCGAGGTGGCGGCCCTCGGGGAGGCCCGAGGCCCTACGAGGAGGCGGCAGGCGCTTTCCTATCGATGGAAGGAGGCTCCCCCGGCCCGATCACGGGCCTGAGAACTGTCTCTTGAGGCCGGGCGGTCGATGTCTTCTTCTTCTTGGGTGCGGCTTGGAGGCCTCCTGCTGCTTTGTGGTGCAGGTCTTCCAGCGATCGGCTGAAAGACTCGCTCCGGGGAGCACTGCTGCGTCTCTTTCTTCACGGGGCACCGTGATGACCCGCCGCTTCTGGCATCTTGGCGGCGTTGTAGCCGTGGTGGAGTTCTGACCATGAATTTGTGCGCTGGGTACCGAGGATGGCGTTATCTGAAGGCAAATGTGGGCGACGTCGAAGTCGATGAGCTCGGTGTGGTAGTTATCGCGAGCCCGAAGGTGACGGGAAGGCGGACCTGCCCGATCGGGACCGTGGAGCCGTCGGTGACTCCGGAGAAAGGCTTGGTTGGCTGAAGCTGACTGTAAGGCACTTGAAGATTGTTGAATGTTTCCACAGCAGGACGTTGAGCCCTGCTCCGCCGTCGATGAGGGTCTTGGTGACTAGCACATTGCTAATGATTGGGGAGCAAAGCATCGGGAGAACTCCGGCTATGGCTGCACTTGAGCTGATCCGCTGAGCTGAATGTGATGGCGCACGCCGACCACGAGAGGCGCGTGGACTCGAGCTTAGGGAGGACTGCATTCGCCATTGGCGAACTGCTTGAAGATCTTGTTGAGAGGCTGGGGCTTGTGCTCCGCCCAAGATCTGACGATCGCTGCGCTTCTGGAAGCCCCAGCCCCCTCGTCTGATGGCGGTCTTGATTCTCCTTGGCGGCGGCGGCGAGAGGGAGCCTGCGTTCCCTGCGGGAAATCCTCGCGAGGCTGATCCTCCGGCCTCCCTCGCGAGTGGGCCTTGCCCGGCGGTCCTCGCGAGGTTGGTCGCGCCACCCTTGGCGCGGGCGCGGTCTTCCAGCGTCTGCATTCCTTCCTCCTCTTTGGCCGTGGCCCGGTCGCTGCTTTCGGGCGTCTGCCGATCCTTCCCAGCGCCTGCGGCCGGAGCTCTTGACATTCATTGGTGTTGTGGGTGTGGAGGTCGTGGTACCGCGATACCGGCTGCCCTTGGAGGACTCGAGCTGATCTACGCGGCGCTTGGTGTATGCAGTTGACGCTTGATCGGCAGCCCCTGCGTTCCGTCCTTGGCCTTGGACTTCTTCTCTTGGGATCGCGGCGGGCAGCTCGAGGAGGGAGGCGGCCCTCCTCAGCCTGGCGCGCAGTCGCGAGTTGAACAGCTCGGGGAGGTGCAGATCTTCATGCATCGCCAGCTCCTCCTTCATCTTGGCGTCGCGCGCGCCGTCGGAGAAAGCGAGATGATGGCCTCCTCCGTTACCACAGGGATCTTGGCGTAGCGTTGTTGAGCGCTGGATGTACTTTGCGGGGTTTCCCGGCTGCTGCTTGATCCGGCGCATATGCGCTCATGGTGGTGGCGGTCGCGAGTACCTTGGAAGTTGGCGATGAAGCGGGTGCGGATCTCGGCCGGAAGAGATCATGCACAGGGCCAGATTCAGGAGCGGTGAGGCCCGTCCTTGGCGCCATGGAAACCAGTTCGCCATGACCTTTTCATCCTGTTGGCAGCCTCGATGCCCAGCTCGTGAAAGGCTGGAGGAACTCCGTAAGGTCAGCTGTGCCGTCGTGGCGAGGCAGGTCGGCTTGAACTTGGCGGGCCCGCGCGGCTGCGCCTTCGGAGGTGAAGGTGGGGCAGCCCGCCCGTGGCCTTGAGGGGCCTCGGGACGAGAGCTTGGTCTTGTGGGTCTCCTGCTTGCCCGGCTGAGGGGCAGCGAGGTCTTGACATCTTTGGGCGAGGCGCTCGGGCAGCTTCTTCAGGCGAGAACTTCTTGGCAGCTCTGCTCTTGCAGCGCCCGGCGCCTTAGGGCAGGCGCCATCTTGAGAGGAGGCAGCTGGCGCCCGGAGCTTCATCGCCAGCAGCGAGGCGAGTGCGGTCTGCGAGGCGGATGGCGCGAGGTCGCCTCTGCAGCGCAGACGGCTCGGCGACTTCGGTCGAGCCATTCTTCGTAAACGTCGTCGGCAGAAGCGGTAGCGCAGAGCTTCGTTAGCGCGATGAGTGCAGCTCGGGCCTCCATAGCGCCTTGAAGCGTAGCGTGTGCGAAACCAGCGGGAGTGGCGAAAGCGTGGCGGTGCGGCCGTCCGCCTCATGGGCGACAATTTGTAGTAATTTGCAAATAAGTCCACGAGTAGGATAAAATTGGCTTTTTCAAAATGATGAAACTTAGAGCTCCATCCAAAATGCATATAGGTTAGTAACTTTATTATTGTTATTCTTCATGACTTGCCCTTATTCCAAAAGCTGATTCTACATGGCTGCAACGTATTATGTTGCGTAGATATATTCCGATCAGAGGAGGCTACGCCCGCCATGCATTGCCCTTTTGAGTCGGATGGACTCGCTACTTCGACGCTCCGCAGCATTTTAGTTTATTTCTCATGAGTTGGCCTTGAGCCAATTTATTCCCTTGTAATAAAGACTCTATATGAGAATCGATTAATGATATTCAGGTGTGATTGAACTTTGATTACTTTATCGATGTAACGTGAGTACCAAAGATGATCTTGGGATGGTATGCACGTAGATTTGACCGATTTTGGGTCAGGTCCAAGATGGTATCAGACACGCCTGACCGTAGGATCGTAACCCCTAGGATCGGAAAGCCATAAGCAAGACCATTTACTTTGAACCCCTTTCATTCTATAATTCTTCCCCGATCTATTCTCGACTCTTTCTCCTTTGCAACATTCTAGATGGCCGCGAAGTTCACCCCAGTTTTGCTACCGAGTTCCGCCACCGATGAGACGATGCCCTTGGAAGAAAGCTGGTCCAGATGGTGAAGCCAAGATTGCTCGCCTCGATCACCGGGAAACCCACTAATGCACTTCCGACGGACACCCGCCAGTGATTGAGGTGCATATCCTGTGGAGGACCTTTGGAGGACGACGAGCCTATCAACTTTGAGTTCACCGAGTTCAACCGGATCATCGAAGGGACGTGGCGATCTACCGAGCACTTGGACATCTCCGAGGAGTACAGGACCGAGCTCGATCACCGACTCGCCATGGTTTCTCGCAGGCAAGGAATGGAGATATCATCCGACCATCGAGGACGATTCCACCTCTCTTACATCCAGATTGGATGTCTTCTCGTGAAACGGAGATTCAGGCTCGCCGAACTCAAGACACACCGAAGCTTTTGTTCCGCGAATCGAATCGAGGAGAAAGGCATTTCCTTGGCTATGAGGAAGAAATCACGGACTTCATGGAGATAGTCGACGACCAAGATGAAGCTTGCCGCGATTGAGGAAAAGATGGACTTGGGAGAGGACCTTACCCGAGTGGAGATGAAGCACCCTCGTGAGCAATGATCAGGATTTAAGGGAGTACCACCAAGGAAACCCCAAGAGGAGGCGCCATCGATGAAGACTTTTAGTCGACCACCATGTTATCTTTTTTTTTTCATCGCTAGGCCGATGTTTTCCTTCGATTAGTCATGAGCTTTTGTAATCGAAGTTTGAACCATGTTTGAGTGGAATGAATAAATGATTGGTGTGTTATGATTGTGCATTCATATGGGTAGTGTTATTTCATAGACCATTGTTCTATTCTAATTTCTCTCCCTCCAAAACACCAGATGCCTCCAGACGTGAAATCGGTTTCCGCCGAGCTCACCCAGCTGCTCCAGCAAGAATGCACGATGCAGCTTCGATTCGTAATCGTAACAACACCGCCAACAATCCACCGCCACCACCACCACCCATCGTGGACAACTTGACTGATTTCGAGGTTGAATCCGCCAGTTCTCTAGTAGCACCGAGCCGATTGTGGCTGACGATCGGCTCCGCAAGATTGGAAGAGAGCTAGTCACCGTTGGATGCACCGATTCGAGAAGGTGCGCTTCGCCATCAACCGGATGGACCTGCAGCTTCTTGGTGGGAGAATTACACCGCCACTTTTCCCTTGGGTGGCATCACTTGGGATCAATTCCAGAGTTTTCAGACCGCTCATGTCTCATCTGGAGCCATGAGTCCAAGAAGCGTGAGTTCCAAACTTACGCCAGGAAATCGATCGTGGCACAAGACGGGAGGAATTCAAAGCTTGCTCGCTATGCCCCGATGATGTGGCCACCGATGCCGCCAAGGGAGAAGTTCCTTGAGGGACTCAATGATGAATTGAGCATGCAGCTTATTGTTATTAACAACTACCGGAGCTGGTAGACAAGGCCACCATCCCGAAGGCAAGCAAGAGAGATAGAAAGCCGCAAGAGGAAGTACAGCCGGGAAGCACAACTCAGAGCTCAGCAGAGCCCCGTATGCACCGACTCAGAGGGCACATCCATCACAACCATGGAGGTCATAACCATGGTGGAAATGGAAACAACCGCAGCCAGAAACAAGTCGGCCATGGCAATGGCAATGGCAAGGTAATGGCAATCAGCACCGCTTCGCCCGCCCAAGGATCTCGAGCCACATCACCGCCTAAGTGCCGAAGAGGCACTACGCCACCGACGCCCGGAGGCTGCAGAGGAACGGAATGGCAATGGAGGCTCAAAGAAGCCCAACTTTCCTCGTGCTCAAGTGAATCACATCGACGGAGAACGCCTATGATCAGCCGATAATCGTGGTTGGTAAGTTTTATTGAATTCACGCTCAGTTTTGGTTCTGCTTGATTTCGTGCAACGATTCATTCATATCAAGGGTAGTTGTGGATAAGTACGGATTACGACTAGAACCCTTAGAAGCCCCTCCGCCGGCCCGCAGAGGAGAAATGATGGCAGGTTTGCTGTCCCCAAACCTCAACATCGGGAACCACAAATTTCCGAGAACTCATAGTGTTGGAAACTCGACCTTGGATGTAATCCTAGGCATGGATTGGTTGTCAAAGTATGAAGGAAACATTGATCGTGCAAGAAGTCTATTCTCGCCACCACCCCGGAGAAGAGGATCAAGTATGTAGCAGCAGCCAGATGAAGAATCAGTATTCTCACGGAGTTGTTCAGAGGAAGTGCCAAGGAAGAATTTCCCGATGTGTTCCTTGAGGAATTACCAGAATGCCACCGGACAGGACATTGAGTTTCGATTGAGTTATTGCCTACAGCCCCAATATCCAAGAGACCTTATCGGATGCCACCAATGAGTTGAAAGAGATCAAGGAGCAAATAAATGAGTTATTGGAGAAAGGATATATTCGCCCAAGCTCATCACCTTGGGGAGCCCCATTTTGGTAGAGAAGAAGGATGGAAGCTTGAGGATGGTTGTGGATTATCGGCATTGAACGGTAACCATCAAGAACAAGTACCTCCGATGATCAATGACTTGTTTGATCAGCTTGTTGGAGCCAAGGTATTTCTAAGATCGATCTTCATCGTATCACCATTGAAAATTCGTAAAAGGATATACCCAAAACAGCATTCACCACTGTGTATGGTTTATACGAGTATACCGTCATGTCATTTGATTGACTAATGCCCCTGATACTTATGAATTTGATGAACAAGGTGTTCATGGAGTATTTGGACAAGTTTGTCGGGTGTTCATCGATGACATATTGATATTCTCCAAGAGCGAGGAAGAGCATAAGGAACATTTGCGCCTAGTTCGAGAAACTTCGAGAACATCACCGATGCCAAATTCAGCAAATGTGAATTTTGGTTGAAGGAAGTTGATTCCTGACATGTTATTTCAGGAGAAGGAATAGCAGTTGATCCCGCCAAGGTTGAATCACCACCGATTGGCCACCCACCTCACCAAGGAGATCCGCAGTTTTCTGGACGCAGGATATTATCGGAGGTTCATTGAGAACTTTCAAGATTGCCAAGCCCATGACTGAGTGTTGAAGAAGGAAGCCAAGTATGTTTGGACCGAGGAATGTGGCCAGTTTTCAGGAATTGAAGAAACGGTTGGTCACAGCTCCAAAGGTTGATATTGCCGACATACATAAGGAATACCAGTTCTATTAGACGCTTCTCGCCAAGGACTCGGAGGAGTATTGATGCAGAAGGCAAGGTTGTAGCTTATGCCTCTGCATAGCCACGGCCTCATGAGATGAATTATGCCACGATGATTTGGAGTTAGAATGAGTATGCACTCAAGACCGGAGACATTTCCTCATTGGAAATCGCAGATGTCTATACGGATCACAAGAGTTTGAAATATATCTTCACGCAGAAGGAATTGAACCTCAGGAGGAGATGGCTAGAGTTGATAAAGGACTATGACATGAGATTGCATTACCACCCCGGAAAGCCAATGTTGTAGCAGATGCTTTGAGCCGTAAGAGTTATGTGAACACTCTTACCGCAGGAGGATTACCCGAGTTGGTCGATGACCTCGTAGATCTCCGATCGGAGATAGTTCCAAAGGATTTGTCGAACTCGAAGTTCAGTCCACCTTGACCAAAGGATTCGTGAAGCCCAAGTCGGACAAGGAAATCAATGAGATTAAGCAAAAGATGGAGGAAGGAAAAGCTAAAGGATTCCGGAAGGATGAACATGGAACTATTTGGTTTGAGGATCGATTATGTGCCCAATGATCCCGAGCTCAGAAGCTAATTCTTCAGAGGCTCATGATTCATCAGACTAATTCACCTAAGCAACACCAAGATGTACCGGATTTGAAGCAAAGTTTCGTGGACGGTATGAAGAAGGACATTGCCGAGCACGTAGCAGATATGGCGTTTGCCAACGGTAAAGGCGTAACATCGGCCAGCAGGGTTACTTCAACCTTGCCGATTCCCGATTGGAAATGGGAGAAACTTGGTATGGATTTCATCACAGATTACCCAGACCCGCCTGTGTTATGATTCTATCCGGTAGTAGTTGATCGCTTGACTAAGGTAGCTCACTTCATTCCCGTGAAGACTACCTATACCAAGCCAAGTTGGCCAAGATATACATGACCAGGATCGATGTCTGCATGGAGTTCCGAGGAAAATCGTGTCGATAGAGGAACGAGTTTACCTCAAAGTTTTGGAAGCAATTGCATGAAACTTTGGGTACGAGGTGGAATTCAAGACAGCCTTTCATCCCGCATGATGGACAGACCGAGAGAGTCAATCAGATTCGGAGGACATGTTGAGAGCTTGTGTGCTAGACTATGGGTCTAGCTGATGATAATTTGCCGACGCAGAGTTCTCGACAACAACAGCATCAATCCAGCTTGAAGATGGCCCTTTCAAGCTCTATAATGGAAGGAGGTGCGAACACCATTGTGGATAGTGTTGAGATCGATCACTTTTCGTTCCGATCTTATCAAGGATTCCAAGAGAAAGTCAAGCTGATTCGAGACCGCTCAAGATAGCACACCGAGATGTAAGAGTTATGCCGACAAGAAGCTTAAGGAGGTGACTTACGAAGGGAGACCGAGCATACTTCGTGTGTCTCACTTCGTGGAATCAAGAGGTTTGGAGTCAGGGAAAGTTAGCACCTCATTCATTGGCCCCTACAAAATCCTCGAACGTCGAGAAGTTGCATATAAGTTGAATTGCGGAAGGATTGTCCGAGTTCATGATGTCTTTCACGCTTCTCGCTGAAGAAGTGCCATGCCGACATGGCCGATGTTCCGCTGAGAGAAGGCCCCTAGAGGCCATACAGCTTGACAAAGGATTTGACTTACAAGGAGAAACCCGCAAAATTCTCGAGACTGCAAGCAGAGTCACCCGCAGAAAGTCATCAAGTTTTGCAAGGTGCCTTTGGAAAAATGTTCAAATGAAAGGAATATTCCCGATCATTTTGGTATATATATACCTATATAAAATATTTATAGTTTAGGTTTTATTTTTGTTTTTTTTAATTAAAAAATAAAGGAAAAACCCTTGGCAAACCACCAGACCAGGCCCCTCATCCTCACTTTGCGGGCCCAATAAGGCCCAAGCCCCGGCCGGGCGCCCAACCCGCCCCCTTGGCTTTGTCGGCCACCGAAACCTCCCCTCTCCTCGGACCGGTGGGACCCCCCCGTCGTCTTCCCCTCGCCCAAGCAAGCTTGGGAGATCCACGGATCCGAAATCGGAGATCCCGTGCCCGATGCCTTCGCCCCGCCCCCGGCTATAAAAGAGGCTCACATTCCCCCCTAGCTAACCCCCCCCTCCCTCCAGGCTCCGAACCAGGCTCCCGCCCCCAAAACCGTGCCCGCCGCCACATGCACCCCCACCCCAACCCAGAACCCTCCCGTGCTCCCGCGTCCCCGGCGTCTCGGCCGGGCCCGAGCCCTCAACCTCTCCGCCCGCCCGTCGCCGGGAGTCGGGTGAGTCCCGGCACCCTCCCGTTGATCTTAGATGGCCTCGATTAAACCCGAAGAAATATGTTTTATTAAAACGGCCGGGACGGTTTTTATTTTAGTTAGGTTTTTTTTTTAGGCGGTTTTGTTTAAACCCTAGGCCCGTTTAGACTAAACTACATGGGGCCGATATAGGCCCATTGGGCTTTTCTTTTATTTTGATTTTCTTTTTGCGATTTGTTTCAAATTTCAAAAGTATATCTTTTATTCTGTTTAATATTTTTGAGTGATTCTTTTTTGTTGGATTCAAATTTTATGTATTTCTGAAAAATATATTTAGCTATGTTAAAAATAATTAAAAATGCTTTAATATTGTTTTAGTCAGAATACAAATCTGCTATAGTTTTAGTTAGAAAAATTTTTTGTGATTCTTTTTGCCATCACTTTATTTTGATATTGCCAAACCCTAGAAATTAACTTTGGTATTTTAGGATTAATAAATAATTAATTCTAGGCAGAATCCTATTAATCCTAATTAATTGATTAGTTCTGTTTTCCTAATTAATTAATTAGTAAATTAATTTATTTTAACTTGTGATTAGTTATTCTAGGTTAGTTTCTGTCATTCCATTAGATGAACTTTTATTTATAATTAATAAAAGTTTTAAATTATTTTCTTAATAGAAATTGGATTAGGCCTAAAATGAGTTTTATAATAGCTATTTAATTAATTCTTTTTGCTCCTAGTTGTTAGTTAATCCTTTTCTGTTAAGTTAACCTAAAACCATGATTGGTTATTTAAGGTTTTGTTATATAAAAACTATTTTGCTATTGTTTGGGTAGGGAAAAACTTTGAATTTGATTTCTTTGAGTTTTCCTTTTGATTTGGTTTTGATTGTTTTGTTGTGCTATGTTACTTTTGTTATCTTGTGTGATCCTCAGGAGAGTCCAAATAAGGTGCGGTTTACCACACGATCGTGATCGAACGACCGAGAGCATGGAGGGGAGTTAGGTGGGTTTTGGGCCACTTTGGAAGGGTGTTGGGCTGCACACAAAGAGGCTTTACGGTTACCGGTTAACTGTTGAGTATCAAACGACCTCCAAATGGCACGAAACTTGACAGCGGTTCACGGTGCTATTCCAAGGCCGCTTGACAAACCTCGGTCCATTCCGAGACCGTTTAACACCCGCACACGAAAAGAGGTAAAAGGGAGCGCCGGGAGACATAGGAGTGCCGGATTGCAAAACGGACAACGGGGAAAATGCCCGGATGCATGAGACGAACACGTATGCAAATGCGATGCACATGACGACATGATATGAAATGTAGATGATGACATGGAAAAGTGTAACACACAAGCACATGACATGGCAACGACGGCGAATAACTGGCAGACACCTGGCGCATCGAATCCGGGGCGTTACAACACTCCTCCACTAACAAGAGATCTCGTCCTGAGATCTTAGGACCGAGACGGAAGGGAAAAAGGGATGAGGTGAAACAAGAACTCAAGAAAAGAAGCAAAGAATCGAGAGCACTCGAGAAAAAGGGAGGAACGACGAGAATGACGAGAATCGAAAGCTGACGAAATCGGATAGACTCTGAAAGCACTCGTTCTAACCGTAGTGGTTAGAATGAGAAAAGGAACGGATAAGACTGAAAGGATTTAGGCAGCACACCGGTTAAAAATGGAAAGAATAGAACAAGAACTTGAGAAGATGGAATGACACTTGACGAGATAAACAACGCAATGCCTCGGAAGAATTGAAAGAATTGAAAAGAACTTAGATATAAGGATTGAATGGAGTTGTTGCGAAAAACAACTACGAAAGAATAAGCTTGTCATGGACTTATGGATAACATCTCAAAATTAAGAGCTGATCGCCGACCACAAGTGGAAAAGATTAAATAGCTGAGAAGAATGAAGAAATGCAAAACTCCACTTCAAAAGAAATACGGAGAATTAATTGCACTTCGAGACGCGAAAAGAAAAAATACTTGAACTCCGCCAACAAAATCTTGATGAACTCTTGAAGAAAGAAATAAATCATGAGAAACCACCATGAAGAACTCCGGTAACGAAAGGATGATGAGATAGAATGAAGGACGAAAGAATAATATGAGCATTGCGATGATTTAGATGGAGGTTCCGACGAGATGGCCGAGAAAATTTGAACTCCGGGAAAGAAAAGATTAAAACACTTGGAACTAGAATTTATTCATCAAGAACAAACTCCGAAGGAAGGGATTACTCACTTGGATGAAATAAGAATAAGATTTATTGTATGCTTATCCTTCATCAAATTAAATTGATGACAAGCAATGGATTCTGCATATTACTTATTCTTCTTGAAAAGGATTGAGAAGTGACATATCACAAACTTGAGAAGGTCTTCATGAACCACCGGTAGGATTGAAAGAAGGGATGGATTAATATGATAATCAAAGAAAAGAATCTTGAACGAACCACCGTGAAAATGAAAATGAACATAGAGAAGAGAACGGATCGCCGGAAAGAATTAGAAAAGCACGAAGATACTAGAGGGAATTAAAATGCAAGAGAACGAAGAGATCGCGAACTGATTGAAGAATACTTGAACGAAGCACCGGAATAATTGGATAACGGTAACTGAAATGTGAGGACGAAGATTCTTCTGAAACGATTGCCTCCGGTGAAACAAAACGGAAATCAACTTCTGAAATACTCCGGATGGGTAAGAAAAGGAATATCTGACAAATGGAATAATTTGAGAGGATAATATGAAGCTAGAACCACGAAACTTCAGAAGGACGGGAACGATTTAGAGGAAAAACTCTTCTTCGGTCTTCAAATGACGACGAGAAACAACACCAAAATTATTGAGGTACTCCGGTGAAACGAAAAGGTGGAGAGGTTGAGCCAACAATGAAATGGTTTGAAATCGATCTTGGAAAAACATCTGACTGATGAAATTCATACTTACGTCACAACTTGAAAAGAATTGAGAATAACTCCGGGGGAATTAGAAGAGTCAGGTAAGATCCTGGGAAAAGACCTGTGGGTTAGGGCCCACTAAAAGAAAACACCGTTGGAAAGGGATGTTGAACAGATAGGTGATGCACCGGAATAAATGAAATATTTGAATGAGGTGACAACCTCGAATTAATTAGAACACAGACGAATCTCTGAGATGTCTTTCGAACTCCGGAATGATAAACTGGCGAGAGGCGAATGAGCAAGGGGAAAACACTTGAGCCAAGGAAAAGAATGTGATTAACCCGAAAAACATGAATTGAGTCCACCGGAGAAGAAAAGAGATGAAGAATGTCCACCGAGACGAGAATTCACTGGTTGAAATAATTGAGGGGAGACTGAAGAGGCTCCGCACGAATGGAATTGATGGTCGAGAGAGAAACTCGAACTCCGGGAAAAATAGGGTGGGAGAGCGGGAAAACAAAGACAACAAGGGGAAACCGACGAATATCTTGAAGAGAAAACACCAGTTGAAATCATTGAGGAAAGAAAGCAAAGACTTCACACGAGTAGGATGGATACTCGATTACGGACTCCGATCCAAAGAAGAAAAGGGAGGCGGGTGGAAAAGAAAACAACTGAGGATTGAACTCAAGGATGAAGAGGCTCGAGTCAACTTGACGAGAAATGCACCGGACAAAAGAGGATGGACAACTCACGAAACTAACCACGTGATCCTAAAGAAAAATTTGAAGGGGAAGAGGAGTAATTCAAAACACCTACGTCAAGATTCCTCACCAGAGCGATTTAAGGGCTGAGGAGTAAAAAGAATTCCTACTCTCCGATATAACTAGACTCAAAATAGTTTTCTTCTAGACTCAACAACGGCCAAACTACACGATCAATCAAGGGGCTCCTAGGTCGGTCGAGGCTCGATACTAACTTGATCACGCCCAATATGCGACCCTATCCAAAAGGAACTCAAGGTCCCACCAAGGATAGACCGCATATTGAAACGCTTTTGCAAGGTGGATATCATTACATCAACATTACATAATACATAGGGATACATCCAATACATACAATGTCACATGGATACAACAATACAACATACAAGAACAACATCCGACTACGGATGAAACATAAACAGAAACTCAACGACATCCACCCTGCTAGCCCAGGCTGCCGACCTGGAACCTATCCCCTGATCGAAGAAGCAGATGAAGAACTCCAACACAAATAAACATCGCTCTCGCGTCATGATCATTGCACAACCTGTACCTGCAACTGGTGGTATAGTAATTTGTGAGCCACGAGGACTCAACAATCCCATTACCATGGGTATCAAGACTAGCAAAGCTTAATGGGAAAGGAAGGGGTAAAGTGGTGAGGTTGCAGCAGCGACTAAGCATATATGGTGGCTAACATACGCAAATGAGAGCGAGAAGAGAAACAAAGGAACGGTCGTCAACTAGTAATGATCAAGAAGTGATCCTGAACTCCTACTTACGCCGACATAACCCGAAACCGTGTTCTCCTCTCGATCAACCCCAAAAGAGACACTCACGGTTACGCTTTACGGTTGGTGTATTTTAGAAGAGTTTGCTTCAAGTTTACTACAACCGGACATTAACAAATTCCCATCTGCCACATAACCGCTGGCACGGCTTTGAAAGTTTATACCTGCAGGGTGTCCCAACTTAGCCCATGATAAGCTCTCGCGATCAACGAAGGATATTCCTTCTCCCGGGAAGACCCGATCAGTCTCGAATCCGGCTATAAGACATTTCGACAAACAATAAAACAAGACCAGCAAGACCTCCGGCGCGTCGACACCTCGATAGTAGCCACGCAGATCTCGCCTCGTGCCACGACCGGATAAGCTAAGCGTATAGGTACCGACGTAACCCAAGTTGCCAAGGGATGGTCCCAAGACGGTGTTTAGTTTGGACCAACGCTAGACAAGCATCGCCGGGGGTAAATAAAGATGACCCTCGGGATGCGCGACTCCCAAGGGAAAAAGGCTAGGTGAGGCAAATGTAAAACCAATGTTGGGCCTTGCTGGAAAAATCTTATTCAAAGCGAACTGTCAAGGGGGTCCCATAAATCACCCGACCGCGTTAGGGACACAAAAATCCGGGAACATAATACCGATATGAAGGAAACTAGGGCGGCAAGAGTAGAACAAAACACCAGGCATAAGGCCGAGCCTTCCACCCTTTACCAAGTATATAGATGCATTAATAATATAAGATATATTGTGATATCCCAACAAGTAAACATGTTCCAACAAGGAACAACATCTCCATGTTCCAACAAGGAACAAACTTCATCTTCACCTGCAACTAACAACGCTATAAGAGGGGCTGAGCAAAGCGGTAACATAGCCAAACAACGGTTTGCTAGGAAGGGTGCAAAAGGTTAGAGGCTGACATGGCAATTGGGATGGCTTGAGGAACAAGTGATAGGTAGCGCAGCATAGTGATAGAACGAAGCAACTAGCATAGCAATGATAGTAGTGAGATCCAGGGTAGCGGTCATCTTGCCTGAAATCCCGCTAGGAAGAAGAACGAGTCCATGAAGAAGACGAACGGATGAAGCCGAACCAAGCGTAGACGAACGAATCCTAGGGTTAGACCGGTGGACGGCGGTGGTGGACGTGTCCGTCGGCGGGAGGAGGAAGAAGCTAGGGTTAGACCGGAATTTCGGGGGAGGTGCACATATATATAGGTAGAGGGAGCTAGGAGAGTCCAAATGAGGTGCGGTTTTCGCCCACACGATCGTGATCGAACGACCGAGAGCATGGAGGGGAGTTAGGTGGGTTTTGGGCCACTTTGGAAGGGGTGTTGGGCTGCACACAAAAGAGGCTTTTACGGTTACCCGGTTAACCGTTGGAGTATCAAACGACCTCCAAATGGCACGAAACTTGACAGGCGGTCTACCGGTGCTATACCAAGGCCGCTTGACAAACCTCGGTCGATTCCGAGACCGCTTAACACCCGCATTACTAAAAGAGGTAAAAGGGAGCGCCGGAGACATAGGAGTGCCGGATTGCAAAACGGACAACGGGAAAATGCTCGGATGCATGAGATTTAACACGCACGCAAATGCGATGCACATGACGACATGATATGAAATGCAGATGATGACATGGCAAAGTGCAACACGCAAGCACATGACATGGCAACGACGGCGAATAATGGCGGACACACGGCGCGATCGAATCCGGGCGTTAAAGACCTCGAGAAAGCTAAATCGACCGTCATGATAGGGCGAGAGCCGTCGCTGTTCGAGAGGTTTTTTCGGTCCCTAAAGACTTATGCCGCTTAGAGCGAGGAACCGAATTTTCCGCCAAGGCGTGGATAGCGCCCGAACTCGGTCTTCCGAATACTAGGGGCTTCACCAAATTTAAAATTATAGAATTTTATGGCTAAGTGAGAGTGTTCAAGCATTATAAGTACGGTTGCCTTGTTCGCTATGCTGAGCGCCTCCTAGATGGACCCAATAATGGGAACAAGAGTGCTCAAGTTTATCCCGAACACCCCAAAGACTGTGGCATGGGGCTGAAGCCAACGACTTGCCATCTCTCAAATTTGATAAACGACCGCACATAAGGTAATATTTTAAATTAACAAGCGTTGCTTAGCGATATGAACAAGTTTTCAGCGCACAGGATAACAAATGCGAGTCTATTCAAAATTACATCTTTGGAGCACTCATCCGCTATATCGGTGGCGCCCTTCAGAGGCCCTCATAGTACATTTCGGGCGCGGCGATGCTCCTTGCCCTTTGGTGGCCCGTCGTCACAAGCTTCTCCGCATCCAGCTTGCCCCAAGTGCACTTAAGCACGGGCAAGGGCCCGACGGACACCTTTAATGCAGACGGAGCGCTTGATGACTTCAATCCGTGGACAAAGGCCCACCACCGCCCTGACTAGCCCAAAGTAGCTCCTGTGCATGGCTTCCAATGGCCACAGACCAAACTATGAGGCCCTTCATGGCCTGTTCGGCGACCTTGTGGAGCTCGACCAGCTGCTTCACTGGTCGCTTAGGGGCACCGGATGTCCGCCCAAAGATACCGAGACCAGAACACCTTTTCCGCCGAGCTCCCTCCTTGGCGCGGTAGAACGCGCAACATCGTACACACTACGGGCAGATCTGCGAATGCTCCCGGAGAGCTCGAATCCGGGTAAGTAATAGGTAATTCACTTTTACATGCTTGCTTTGCATAAAGAATGCCTTACCCGCCGCTATCTTCTTTATTGACTCAATCTCTTGGAGGGCGTTTTGGGCCTCGGCCTTAGCAGCTTTGGCACTCTCAAGAGCCGAGGCAAGCTCGGACTCTCGGGTCTTCGAGTCACGCTCCAAACCCTCGTGTTTTTTCATGAGAGCCTGGAGCTCTTGCCGCACCTCCGCCAGATGCACCTCCCCCTTCTCTCGCTCGATGCACTCCGTGGCCGCTTTGTTCTCGGCCACGGACACCGCTTCCTTCAGGGTCGCCACCTCGTTCGTGGCCCCTGCAGTACCCATGTTATTCCTGTTATTTTTTGCAACCGAAACCTTTCTATAAGGTATTTTCTTTAATAAGGTATTACTTACCTTCCTTGTCCTCGAGCTGCTGCTTGGCTTAGCCGAGCTCGTTCTCGGACCGCTCGAGGCTCTGCTTCAATGCATTGACCTCCGCAGTCAGTGCGGCAGAGGCCAGCAGCGCAACCTGCATTCCCATATTGACATACTTATGTTAGACTCCTGCGTATATCTTTTTAGATCCTTAGTCCGGCTTTTCTTTTCAAACACCGAACTAAGCATCAGGGGCTACTGTCTATACGGTAATATTTTTACATATTCTAAACTTACCTCAAAGCTCGTTAGGAGGCTGGTGCAAGCTTTGGTCAGCCCGCTCTTGGCGGATCGAACTGTCCGGATCACCACACTCATAATAAAGGCGATGCTCCTCCTCGATGGAGGCGCTGTTAAGCGCCTCCAAGAAGCTATCCGTGCCTCCGTTGGACGGAGGACACGGCGCCTTACCTTCTTACGAAGGGACCGCTGCCGGACTCGGAACCGCTGAAGGTTCCGGCATGGAGTCCGGACGAGGGTCGGGCTTAGAGCCCCGAGGTCTTGCCCCCCCACGCTCGAGTCCGGGAGGTCGCTTGCGGCGCCTCTGCGCCACCTCCTCTTGACCAGGCCCCCCTTGGGGCCCCACCTCGGCGTCGTCCGCAGCGTGAGGAAAGGAGGCGGCTGGAAGTGAAGTACTCTCCATTTCCGACGAACCCAGGGACCCGCTCGATGAAGCGGCGAACTCGCCCTTGGGCGGGCTGCATGATTGTTTGGCATTAGAGAACACTATGCAATAATAAAAAAGCCATGGGTATCCGGACACTTACGATCTCGCCAGGGGCTTGGCCCTTGTTGGCCAATCCTCCTCGTCGTTGTCGACGTTGGTGGAGAAGTCCGTAGGAAGGGTTCTTCCTTCTTGGACCCTCCGGCCTCCCGGTTGGGGCGGCCTTCCTTTTCCTCTCCTCCCCGCTGGGGAGAGGCTTTTTCCCCTCCTCGTTCTCGGGAGAAGATTCGCTTCAGAATCGACAAAGACTCAGTCGGGAGCTCCTTGAGTTCCGTTGCCTCCTTCTTAACCTTCTTCTCGGCACCACATGAGGTACCGGAGCCAGCAACCCGTCAATTGGGCGTCCGATGGGTCTTCTGGCAAAGGAGCCGGACAGTTAATCTGTCCGGACGTCTTCAGCCAGTCCTGTCAAAGGTTAGGGAGTTTTAGATCCCACATAGAGTCAATCTATGAAAAAAGAGTCCCGTAAAGGGTAAAATAATTTACCTCGCCGGCTTGACGCTGCGAGCTGTATCCATGGTCTTCATGGCGGATGAGGGAACCTCGGCGCCTTGAACAGCACCTTCCGTGCATCTTCGCACGCATCGTCAAGAGCCTTTTTAGAGTCGAGTGCTGTGCTGGATCGAACTCCCACAATTTGAAGGCCCGTTGTTGGCATGGGAGAATTCGGAAGATGAGCATCACCTGGATTACGTTGACAAGCCTGAGATTCTTGTCCACCAGGTTTCGGATGCATGTTTGGAGTCCGGATAGCTCGTCCGAATTCCCCTACGTCAGGCCCGTCACTTTCCATGATGAGAGCCGTGTGGGGAAGCCAGATCTGAACTCGAGGGCCGCCGCCCATCTGGAGTCGGGCGGCTCGGTGATATAGAACCACCCCGATTGCCACCCCTTTATTGTCTCCACGAAGGAGCCCTCGAGCCATAGGACTTTGGCCATCTTGCCAACCATGGCGCCTCCGCACTCCGCTTGACGGCCGCCCACTACCTTCGACCGTACGTTGAAGATCTTCAGCCATAAGCTGAAGTGGGGTTGGATGCAGAGGAAGGCCTCGCACACGACGATGAACGCCGAGATGTTGAGGATTAAATTCGAGGCCAGGTCGTGGAAGTCCAGGCCGTAGTAGAACATGAGCCCCCGGACAAATGGGTGAAGTGGAAAACCTAGTCCGCGGAGGAAGTGGGGGAGAAACACCACCCTCTCATGGGGCCTGGGGGTTGGAATGAGTTGCCCCGCGTCGGGCAGCCTGTGCGCGATGTTGCTGGATAAGTAACCGGCCTCCCGCAGCTTTGTGATGTGCCCCTCCGTGACGGAGGAGGCCATCCACCCGCCTCCTGCTCCGGACATGGTTGGAGAAGGTTGAGGTGGGATGTGCGGACTTGGGCGCTGGAGCTCGAGTGCGCGAAAATGGATGAGCAAAGGAGGAAGAAGGCGTAGGTGAAAAGGTGGATCCTTATCCCCTTATATGGACGGACGAAGCTATGCGTCCCCCACCAGCCTGGTAAAACTCGCTTATCTCCCAAGCGCCATAATCAATGGCGCGGATGGGTTACCCACGTCCGTATTGATGAGAATCCCGGAATAAGGGGGCACGATCTATGCTTTGATAAGACGTGCCAAGGAAACGGCCTCGCTAAACGCGCTAAGGTGAAACGGTAAAAAACGATTCATATAAAGGCCTGGCCGTGGTGTGACATCACGCCGCGGAATACGTCAGCAGATCTGTGCAAAAGTTATTCTCTCTACGGTGGTATGTGGAACTTGTTTTGCAGAGCCGGACACTATCCTTGTGTTCAAAACCTTCTATGAAGTATTCGGAGGAGGAACCCGCCTTGCAATGCCGAAGACAATATGCGCGCCGGACTCGTCGTCATTGAAGCCTGGTTCAGGGGCTACTGAGGGAGTCCTGGACTAGGGGGTGTCCGGATAGCTGAACTATCATCACGGCCGGACTCCAAAGACTATGAAGATACAAGATTGAAGACTTCGTCCCGTGTCCGGATGGACTTTCCTTGGCGTGGAAGGCAAGCTTGGCGATACGGATATGTAGATCTCCTACCATTGTAACCGACTCTGTGTAACCCTAACCTATCCGGTGTCTATATAAACCGGAGGGTTTTAGTCCGTAGGACGAACAACAATCATACCATAGGCTAGCTTCTAGGGTTTAGCCTCCTTGATCTCGTGGTAGATCTACTCTTGTACTAGCCATATCATCAATATTAATCAAGAAGGAGTAGGGTATTACCTCCATCGAGAGGGCCCGAACCTGGGTAAAAACATCGTGTCCCTTGTCTCCTGTTACCATCCGCCTAGACGCACAGTTCGGGACCCCCTACCCGAGATCCGCCGGTTTTGACACCGACAATAGGCATCACGTCCGAGACAAGTAGACCGACTCCTGCCTGCATCTACTACTATTACTCCACTCATCGACCGCTATCCAGCATGCATCTAGAGTCTTAAGTTCAAGAAAACAGAGTAACGCCTTAAGCAAGATGACATGATGTAGAGGGATAAATTCATGCAATATGATAAAAACCCCATCTTGTTATCCTCGAAGGCAACAATACAATACGTGCCTTTGCTGCCCTCATCACACCGGGAAAGGACACCGCAAGATTGAACCCAAAGCTAAGCACTTCTCCCATTGCAAGAAAGATCAATCTAGTAGGCCAAACCAAACTGATAATTCGAAGAGACTTGCAAAGATAACCAATCATACACAAAAGAATTCAGAGATGATTCAAATGTTGTTCATAGATACTCTTGATCATAAACCCACAATTCATCGGTCTCAACAAACACACCACAAAAAGAAGATTACATCGAATAGGTCTCCACAAGAGAGGGGGAGAACATTGTATTGAGATCCAAAAAGAGAGAAGAAGCCATCTAGCTACTAACTATGGACCCGAAGGTCTGAAGTAAACTACTCACACTTCATCGGAAAGGCTATGGTGTTGATGTAGAATCCCTCCGTGATGGATTCCCCTCTGGTGGAGCTCCGTAACAGGCCCCAAGATGGGATCTAGTGGGCATGAAGGTTGCGGCGGTGGAATTAGGTTTTGGCTCCGATTCGATCGTTTGGGGGCGTGAGGTATATATAGGAGGAAGGAGTACGTCGGTGGAGCAACAGGGGCCCACGAGGGTGGAGGCGCGCTGGGGGAGGGCGCCCCTACCTCGTGCCTTCCTATTTTCTTTCTTGACGTAGGGTCCAAGTCTCCTGGATCATGTTCGGTGAGAAAATCACGTTCCCGAAGGTTTCATTTTGTTTGGACTCCGTTTGATATTCCGTTTCTTCGAAACTCTGAAATAGGCAAAAAAACAGCAATTCTGGGCTGGGCCTCCGGTTAATAGGTTAGTCCCAAAAATAATATAAAAGTGGATAATAAAGCCCAATAATGTCCAAAACATCAGATAATATAGCATGGAGCAATTAAAAATTATAGATACGTTGAAGACGTATCAGGCATCCCCAAGCTTAATTCCTGCTCGTCCTCGAGTAGGTAAATGATAAAAAAGATAATTTTTGATGCGGAGTGCTACTTGGCATAATTTCAATATAATTCTTCTTAATTGTGGTATGAATTTTCAGATCCGAAAGATTCAAGACAAAAGTTTAATATTGACATATAAATAATAATACTTCAAGCATACTAACAAAGCAATCATGTCTTCTCAAAATAACATGGACAAAGAAAGTTATCCCTACAAAATCATATAGTCTGGCTATGCTCTATCTTCAGCACACAAAGTATTTAAATCATGCACAACCCCGACGACAAGCCAAGCAATTGTTTCATACTTTTCATACTCAAAACCTTTTCAGTCTTCACGCAATACATGAGAGTGAGCCATGGATATAGCACTATATGTGGAATAGAATGGTGGTTGTGGAGAAGACAAAAAGGGGAAGATAGTCTCACATCAACTAGGCGTATCAACAGGCTATGGAGATGCCCATTAATAGATATCAATGTGAGTGAGTAGGGATTGCCATGCAACGGATGCACTAGAGCTATAAGCATATGAAAGCTCAACAAAAGAAACTAAGTGGGTGTGCATCCAACTCGCTTGCTCACGAAGACCTAGTGCATTTTGAGGAAGCCCATCATTGGAATATACAAGCCAAGTTCTATAATGAAAAATTCCCACTAGTATATGAAAGTGACAAAATGAGAGACTCTCTATCATGAAGATCAGGGTGCTACTTTGAAGCACAAGTGTGGTAAAAGGACAGTAACATTGTCCCTTCTCTCTTTTTCTCTCATTTTT